>JAOTOL010000891.1:0-155770 GCA_034440575.1 Imbricaverruca yamaguchii | reverse complement strand
AGTGGTGATCCTTTATTTTTCTTCCAATCTTTCACTATTCCCAAGCAACTTCTTTCTTCATCCACACAGTTAATGGTGATGTAACTTTAGGACACTGCAAAATAATCATATCAAAATGTTTTATGACTTTTCATAACAAGAACACCTTAAAAATTCAATGTAAAAACCAAACTAACCTAACATAACCAAACCTAACCCATTCATTTGCTTTATGGATGCCAATGTGTGCAAAGGCCTGTTTTGTTACCACCTAAACTACAATAGTACCAACATTTATATGAGAAATGCTTAAGTGGTCACATATTTAATAAAGCTCATACATGTTGAATAAGATAAAAATGTAAAAATGAACAAGACCTCAAAACAAATTTACTGCGGTAGCATCTCAAAAGATATCAATTCCCAAATAAATAAAGATTAAATTAGTCAGATCACAGAAAAAATAATTTCTCAACAAAATTGTTCCAGAGGCCTCTTGTATATAGGTATTTATATCCTATATATACCTATTTACATACTCCCATATGATGGGATCATTTATTTCTGTGCAAATGCTTACTTTCCAATTGATGACAAAATAATACAAAAAAGGGCCTTGCATTAGCCAAAATAGCATAAAAAGTCATGCTTAAAAATGCAACACAGCCTAACCTAACCTTTGGAGAGCCAAAAAATCAAGATTATCCTCTGGAAATTTTCCAAATAAAACCAAATCAAACCCCACCTAACATCATGCATTTTGTAGGAAAAATAATTTCCAATTTTGCATTCTCTAAAATTGTTTTGAAATTTTCAAACCTAAAAATTAAAAAACTAATCTGACCTAACCAAACCTAGCACATTTATTTCATATATGGAGATAACATGTGTATATAACTTTTTCTTCAATACTGTAAAGGTGCAATAATCCCAATATCTACTTCGCATTGTAGGTTCAGGAAGTTTTGCTTACTGCACGGGTCTCACCAGCTTTATTGAAATCCCTTGTCACATCAAAATTAACTTTGCTACCTAGATAGGTAGGTAAACTTTGCTGGCGCAATACACAGATAGCCTGTAAAACTGTGATTTAACCATCATATTTTGCTAGAAAAAACGTCCAATGTTTATGAATACCACCATCTTTTTGTTATTTAAGTGCTGCACATGAAGTGGTAGATATCCAAATGTAGGTGTTGATGAAACGTAATGTGATACCGCCACTTCCCCTACCTACCAGGACCTAGGCACATGGAGAAAAATGGAAGGCTGATGCTGCAGAAAAGTAGGAAGCCACCAACCTCCAGTGGCATCAGCCTCAATTAGCACTTCTCTTTGGTGACAGCTTCCGATTTGCTTCAGTGTTTTGTAGCTTGCTCACAGGTTTTCTGGTGTGACCACATGTATCGTTATGGTCATGATTCGTCGCGGCTTCGGCTTTCGAACGACCCTTACCGCCCTTGGTATTCAGAAATTTGTCCTGGTCATAATTGTAATGTTCGTACTCATCTACTTGGTTTTGGGGCGGATGACATGGCTAAAGAGATCTCCAATAAAATTAAGAACAATGACCAAACTCTGAAGCACCGCGAACAACAACTAACACGCCCTCCGCCTCCCACTTCCTATCGAGATCCTGCCCTTGCGCATCCGCGCCCCCGCATACCCCAAACTGGAGAGGTCCAGAAAACATACACCATCTCACATGCACAGTTTGACCGCACCATCTCGCAAAAACATGGCCGATCTCTGCAACCGCTGGCTCAATCTTCATGAAACCTACACAAGCGATCGCCCGTGTGCCAGGGGCGTGCGGTTTGAACACTGTGACCTTGGGTCAGATGAAGGTCACATAATTGCCGAAAAGCACAATTTTGGACTTGCAGACATGGCCGATCTCGGCAACCGTTGCCTCCATCTTAACAAAGCCTTCACCAAACGAACGGCCGTATTCCCGAAGGCGTGTGGTTTGGACGTTCGTGACCTTGGCTCGAGGTCAAATGTCGCCAAATCGCAGAAAAACACAATTTTACGCTCACATACATGGTCGATCTCGGCAACCGCTGGCTCCATCCTAATGAAACCCTCATGAAACGATCGGCCGTATGCCAGAAAAGCCGTGCGGGTTGGACGTTCGTGACACTGGGTCGGGTCCAATGTCATCGCAAACCGTAGAAAAAACACAATTTTTTACTGACAGACATGGCCTATCTCGGCAACCGCTGGCTCGATCTAATGAAACTTTCGCCAAACGATCGGCCGTGTGCCAGAGGCGCGCGGTTTGCACTTTTGTAGCCTTGGGTTAGGTCGAAGGTCACCAAATCGCCGAAAAATGGAAGAATATTTCTCGCAGACATGGCCGATCTTGATAACCGCTGGAACAATCGTAATGAAACTTTCACCAAACGATCGGCTACGAGTAGCCCGAGGAGTTGCGGTTTGCACTTTTGTAGCCATAGGTTGGGTCGAAGGTCACCAAATCGCCGAAAACCAAGAGCAAGGCCCAAGGCAACGAAAGTGCAAATCGCCTCTGGCACAAGGCCGATGGCTTGGTGACATCGATCCAGCGGTTGCCGACATCGGCCATGTCTGCAAGGAAATATTTTGTGGTTTTTCGGCGATTTGAATTTGCCCTTCGACTTCACCCAAAGCCACGAAAGTGCAAACCGCACGCCTCTGGCATATGGCTGATCTTTTGATGGATGTTTCATTAAAGATCGACCAAATGGTTATCGAGATCGGCCATGTCTGCGATGATTTTTTGGTGATTTGGTGACCTTTGACTTGACCCAAGGCCGCGAGTGCAAACCGCACGCCGCTGGCATACGACCGAGCGTTTAGTAAAGGTTTCATTAGGATCGGGCTAGCGGTTGCCGAGCCCGACCATGTCTGCGAGATTGTGTCGGTCAAACCATGTATGTGAGATGGTGTCTGTTTTTAGACACTTCCGGTGAACTATTCCTGCTCTGATTATTCTGGGCATCACACCATTTATGCTTTCATGAGGGGACACCCTGATGAAGGCATGAAACCAGAAATTTCTTTGTTGTTTTTGTCTTTGTTGTCGTTTTTTCCTCTGTCCATTTTTCGAATATATCATCTTGTGCCATTGCAATCTGTATTTTTGTGTCAATTAACCAATAAGAAATGAAGACTTACACGGATAATCATTAATAGGAAGAAAAATTGATACATTTTTAGAGCACCTTAATATTTATGATTCACAAATCGTAGGAAAAGTGATGTCAATATATACACTCAAGGATAAGTAAATAAAGAAGCAATGAATGAGCACATGGAGCAAATAGCAAACTGTACAAAACGTTGGTGAAGCAATTGTCTGTGTCCGAGTGTGTGTATTTTGGCTTAGAGATTTCAAGCATCATAAGATTTTTTAATGGCTTTCTAAGATTCAGCAGGGGAAGCAGACCACTGTGAGTGTTATCCCGCAGCAAACGCCGTCAAGCACGCCTAGCGAGAGAGAAAAGGACCCCAGGGATCCGGCCCCTCCCCGTCCATCGCACATTTCAGGCAACGGACAGTCAGAAAAATGGCGAGCAAAAAAACCAGGCCAAGATCAATGATTGGGTGCCACGGAACCTATCAGGAGGGTCACTCAAAGGTCGGGCTGGTTGATGACGTCGTAGCATGCTGATGCGGCCGCAGCGATATGTCCGCTTTCCTCACTCAGTCAGGCACGCGTCAGGGGATGGCGGAACGAGCACCCCTATTGTTATCTAGAGAACGTTCAAGGGCCAAACGCCCAAGGATAAGCTTGCGGTGTGGCGAATCAAGTTAAGTTGAAGCGTCGGGTCCAAGAAGATTACCGCCTAAAGCCGTTTTTTGTGTTTCACAATAAAGACATTTCAGGGGAAAACCCAGGATGCATGCATCAAGCCTACACCTTCGATGCAGGTGTTGAATCCTACCCCGGAAGTGCCCATCTATTGAACGCATCTGGGATGAAAACCCTTGGCAATATTGTAATGCAGACGAATATGTGACCACGATAGCGGAAGCCTGCTATAACAATACATATTACGTTTCTTCTATTAACCGAGCTTGAATAATGAAATCGAGAACCATACTTTCCAGGTCGGGTGGTTGTTGCCGAGTAGATGGGTAAGATTACCATCAAGGTTACTGGCTTGTAGTAGTTTTGTTACTATTTGCCTTTCCGTGCGATATGTTGGGCAGCTGATTAATATATGCTCTATTGTCAGGCGAATATGACACTCATGGCAGAGCGGAGACGAGGAACGATCGAGAAGATGGTCATGAGTCAATCTCATATGGCCAAGTCGCAGTCGAGCGAGCGTCACCTCCAGTTCAAAGTTGTTTTGCGACTTGGTGGACCATGGGGCCAGAGTCGGTTTGATGTAAAAATCACAGGAGTGCGTTGCCCTCCACTCATTTTGTACATAATTTGTGAAGCACATTTTTCTTCTGTGTAAAACATCGAAGAGTGCAAGGGGAATTTCTAGCGGCGTCGGTGAGAGAATTGATTCGTTCGCCAAGGCATAATTGGCTGGATATTCCAGAATGTCCATGGATCAGCAAGAAAATAATGCTCTGCGAAGGAGGAAGAGGATGCTATATTTAGATCGTCTAGAACACATAGGTATGTTCGGTGTAGTAACATCTTTGTAGTACCTGCAAGGAAGCTGTGGAGTTGGTATCAATAACAGCCTGAGCAATGCCGAATTATTTGATATTCGACAGAGCGATTTTCATTTCATGTACTTTAGAGGTGAAAACGATGGTAAACTAGGGTATCTCATGCCAAAGTGGAAGTTCCGGCCCACAGCCGCTGCACTAGCCTTCTCGGCGTGACCAGAGCCGTCGGTGTAGAAAAATTAATAATTACTATGTACCTACACCTTTGTACTCCATGAAAGGCGATCGCACCTCGAATTCCATGGTATGGAACACACTGAAGTGGAAGAGATATTCGATAGGTAATGCCTTGTAAAGACGGAATGGAAACAGGGAGGATGTGTTGTCATGGTCAAAGGTAGCATTCCCAGTGTTGCAGCAGCCACTTGACCGAACTTTGCCACGATGTTTAATGGTCTCAGGTACCTGCTGTAGCCTGGAACTAGACCCGATATGAACGCTGAACATGCTGGATGATTTCGTGTGCTCCTGACATGATGCTTGTATCGGATTATCGAAAACATTCGACGGCCCGATAAGGACGGAAGATTCAGATCCGCCAGCAACGTCGATTCCCGTGTGATTCTGAATGCTCCTAATATAATACGAAGCCACGATGATTGGATTGCTTCAAGACGTTTCCCCAGAGAAGGCGCTGTCATCGAAAACAATTCAAGAGTTGTATTCCAATACCGATCTAATCAGCCCGATAACTTTGTACGTGTTTTTTTTTCTGTCGGCACCGCAGGATCGTCCTGTAAGGCATTGTGAACTGTCCAATCGTAACAGACAACGGCTTCTTATATTTTCTGCATGTTCGTGAAAAGTGAGACGGCTGCCTAGAGTAATTGCGAAACATTTGTGTGAGGATACTAGCGATATACTTGCTCGCAATCGTTAGGGCCGTATTTAAAGGTGCCGGATCTCGTTTAACGGTTATTGTAGCGGACTTCGGAGCTGATATGAAGAGGCCCCACTGCTTGCACCGGTGAGTAGTGTGGACCAGCACGACCTACAATAAAGCGTACGCCTGCGTGTAGGTTGGCTGAATACGTCAAAGTGTCAAATCACCGCAAGCATGGAATGTCTGATGAATGGGAGAATAAGCGGTAAAGCGCGGAAGATGTTATTTATGACGAAAAGAAACAGCGTGGAGAAACTACACTACCCTGTGGAAGTCCGTGATAAAGGTAATTCACATCTGACAGAGAGGAATGGCAGTTTACTTTGAAGGAACGTCGTTGGAGGAAGGTTCTTAAAAAGTGTGCTACTTGTCCGCCTACTCCAACATCGTGGAACCTGGCGAGATCAGTTTCTCTGTGAACTTTGCTGGAAGCCGACCCTAAATCCAGGAACAACGCCATTGTTGCTTGCCGTGTAAGGAATTTATCTTGCGCCGAAGCGATAAGCTGTATTATATTTGGGACTGTGCCTCTCGCGTCGAAAACCTGTCTAGAATGGGCAAATAACATTGGTTTCTAAGAAATAATGCAATCGTGCACTTACCATTCTCTTAACCACTGTACACAGACAGTTCGTGAGGTGAGATTGAGCGATAGGAAGAAACCGACAGCTTGTCTTTTCCAGGTTTTCAAATAGGGATGATATTTGTTTCAGGTCACGTTTCCGGGAGTAGATGGTTTTCCCTGAGGTGATTTATTGCAAATAGCAAGCTACCTAAAGTCATTTCATATAGCTCGGTATGGAATCCATATGAGATATCATCAGCACCGCAAGACTTGTTGGTTGATTTGGCTTGGGAAATCTTAAGTTCTTCCGATGTAAAAGGAGCATTATATGGCTCTAAATTGTGAGAATTAAAATCTAGGCGTTTCGAGATTCTTGCTATGTTGTGGTGAACGTTCCGCGAATAAATATCAGAAGGAGAAATCGATAAGAAACAGGAAACAAACGCATTTACCACGCTTCGTCATTGGGTAAGAATGCCATTCGTAACACGAAGCTGCGGAAACGTATCAGAGTATCTGCGTCGAGAGGCGACGGATTGAATATACAGACTGAATTCCAAAAACTTGTCATTGAGGTGAATCTGATACACAAAGAGGCGGCCTCTCGTCATGCCTCCTGTTATTTTTTTCTCATCTTGCAATTTTTCGGAGCAGGCTTTGCGTGCCTCGGTATGCGGTTGGCTGTGATATTCACAAATTCTGCGCTGAAAAACATACGAGGCCCGCTTTCGCTTGGCTTTTGCCTGCTCACATCATGGGCTCCACCAAATTGCGTTTTTACTACATAAATTGAAATTGCAAGCAGGACGTTTGCGACTCTGCAGGGAACAGTCGATGCTGCTGATTGAGCGATTCCAGAGGAAAACGTGATAATAGTGAGTTGTAGGTTATCGCTAAGATTTCTTGTCAGAGCATTGCTGAAGGCTCTCCACTCAACATCCGATAGCTCCGATACTCCACTACCTCCAGCTCTAAGGAGCTGGAGGCAGTGGAGTTCCACTGATGAGTGACATATGTGTAGGGAAGTGATCAGAGAACAGAGGGACAGTGGCTGCTGGCCGGTGGAATAGTGGTGTGAGGTTTGCAGAGACGAGAGATAGGACTATGACAGAAGTAGTACGCTGACTTCAGTTTAGTCTTTAGTCTTCAGTTTTAAACGTGTGGGATCCATCGTTAAAATCTGAGAAAGCGCCTTTCCTAATACTGTTCAATCGTTGTACCACGTGATGAAATACGCTCGCTTTCCTATATTGGTTGTGGACGTTGAAATCGCCTAAAATGGGACATTTGGACAGTATTTCTTGCAACAAGCTATGCAAGTGTGTGCATGGGACATGTAGTGAGTGAGTGGGCAAGTAAAGTGTGATGCTGCTGGTTATGGAGCCCTTCCGGCCGGTGGCGGTCGTGTCAGGATATGTTAGGAATGCCACCTGGATGTTGCCACGTTCCCAGACGAGTTCATAGATATGTCTGTTCCGCCGTGTGCTGTGCGCCTTATCGACCAGATGCATTGTGGGCATTCCAAAGTCTCGATTTCTCCTATTATTCTGAACCTCGCTACAGCGCTGCCTCTGTTTGCGCGCAAACTTCCACCATATAGCACTCAAATTGCCACGGCTCTCTCAGATCTTAACCTCACAATGCCATCCACTGCAGCTCGACCGCCCGCTAGGCCCTTCCGGACTTTCAGTCAACCAAAGGTCGAGTACTTACTCTCGGAGAAGAAAACCACTATCACATCGGCGGGGATTCTAGGCCTCTTTCACAAGGTTCGCCGATGACAACAATCGCAAATCTCGTATTCACGGATGGGCGCGAAACACGGGCTCAAGGCAGGCATCGGCATCACTAGACCAGGTCTCAGACTTTCCAAACGTCTACCGGATAACTTTCAAAGTCCTCCGCTGAAGCAATGGCTATTCTGGCCGCTATTTTCCATTCTCATTAAGCGAAAAGTCAGAAACGTAGTGATTTGCTCAGACTCCAAATCCGTTCTACAGTCAATTAGCAACACCCACGCCTGTCCTCATCACATCATTGATCGAATCCAACAAATCGTGGCCCCATAACG
Source organism: Imbricaverruca yamaguchii (assembly GCA_034440575.1). Taxonomy (NCBI): domain Eukaryota; kingdom Metazoa; phylum Arthropoda; class Thecostraca; family Neoverrucidae; genus Imbricaverruca; species Imbricaverruca yamaguchii. The sequence continues at coordinate 147,595 of JAOTOL010000891.1, read as the reverse complement.
TAAACGTGAACTTTTGCCTCCCTCTGGATTCAGGGCCACGCCAACATCCCAGGTAGCGAAGAAGCAGACCGGCTCGCAAAGCAAGCCTTAGCATCGAACACCTACCCCAACGTGGAATATTCGGTAGACGATTGCAAAGCAGTCCTACAGCACCGCATTCGCCAACACCAACAGAACACAAGGACACAACACAACTCAGCACAGCACAGATCCAACCACGCCCACGCAATACAACCAACTATAGGCACATGGAACACATCAAATCCAGTCTCACCGACAAAAAGAGGTCATCCTCACTATACTTAGAACCGGTTGCACAAAACGAACACAGCCTCGATTAGAGGATGACCAACACACAACACCTCACTGCGACACCTGCAACACCACGTTAAGCATAGGCCACACCCTGCTAGACTGCAGTGGCTTTAGCTCTCAGAGACAACCACTTAAGGCCTTCTGCCAGAGAGGGGCATCACCCTATCACTTCCATCGCTTCTCGGTGACAAACACGCAGAACTCATTCAATTGCTATGCTACGCAGACGGACGGAAGCACGCGAGGTTGCTGTTGCGCTGGAAGGAATGGCCAGGTTTCGCCCTCCCATGGGGCCACCAGCTGCGGAGCCCATTGCTGGGCTGGTTTATCTGGTCCAGCCAGATTGGACAGGAATGGTCCGCCACCGAGTGGGGCCTTGGCAGCCCACACACCACAGAGGTGTGTGCCGTACACCTCTTCGTGGCGTGCAAATCGGCACAGCACTCGTATCTCTGTGCCTTCGCCCTACACTGCCTACCTGTATGCTCATATCGCTGACAGTAACGGCAGCGACGGGCAACGTCACATATGGACACACCTCGCATAGCATGCACCCAGCGTAGAAGTACGCGGGCAGGTCGGTTCTGACGAAACATACTCGGATAAGGGGATTGGGACGGCCATGCTTAAGAGGAAAACGGAACACCTCGGTCGTGTTTTGGTCGGCGCTTTGGTTGCCGTCCCTGATTTCCCCCTCGAACAAGCCGCCCAACTCTGGGGCATGCACCACTCCGTCGGCATGGTTCAGTTTGTCAGCCAAGGTGATGCTGACGGCATGTCCCAGAAACTGGGCCAAGTGACTACGGCGCTAGACTGCCTGACGTCGCGCGTGTAGGAGCAGCGCGCCGCTTCGGATAGCTTTGGTGGACAGAACATGGGTGCTGTCTTCCAAAGCTCCATGGGTGCTCAGGTACTCCGCAATCTCGTTTCGAATTATGTAGAGACTTATAGCACAACAGGACATTGAGGGATCTACAAATCTAACCAACACGAAGGCTGGACCTTCCGATACTCGGCCATTTTTCTAGCCGATACACGTTCTTGGTTGCCTACCAACGTTTACACAAAACAAGAGCGAAAATTCAACCATTTAATTAGCCAACGAGAAGAAAAGTAGTTTCTTGCTAACCAATTTCACGACAGGAGATAAAAAGCAGGTATGATAAACCGGTCCTTCACGCATGCCACAAACACACCCATCCCCCTCGCCGGGAGTAGAAAACACTCAGAGAAAGGAGCAACGTGGTGCCCCTGCTGACAATGCAACACCCACCAGGAAACCTAGCAAAGCTAAGCTGAGCAAAGCAACTCAATTTAAAACTGCACACCGTACCTTATCGCAGTAACACTCACGCATTCAGACCGCTCGATTTACCGCTCAGGAACTCCGGAAGTAATCAGCAGCCAGCACTCCAAGGAAGTATTTTCTCCGAAAATGATAGTTCACGCAATCTTCATGCCTGGAGAGATAAAATCGGATCATAGGGAGGTTTTGCATATTTGCAGGAGTCTTTTTTGCCCCCTTGTCCCCTGGGTTCAGGAACAAGATAGTGCGATCAGACCTGGTATAATGATCATCATAAATTAGAAGCGACCAGTTATTGTAATTATCACAATGTTATTAATGTCAAAATAACCTCCAGTAGCGACGGTGCTGAGCTAGGAAGATTTAAACCTGCGAATATCGTCAACTAACGACAAGTTTGCCGGTCCACGTGGAAACTGCACTCAGTTCTACGAGCTCAATGCGTAGCTGCCATATGATAGCATTAGAGCTATGGTTAAATTAATGAGGGCCTGGTTCAAGCTTTTCCACGGAAAGCAGCAAATGTAGTGAACAAAAGCATACATGATTCAGAAATGTCCGCGTTTCCTGGTGGGCAATCATTGTAGAGATGTTAAAAACTAAGTTTATCTTCGACGACTTCAATGTTCTAAATATTGTTCAATATTGTAAAGCTATATTTTGACGCTTCGGCCGTAGGCCATTGCGAAATAGTGCACTGGTTGCGATCGGCCGAACAGGTCGAAAATTCAGATTGTGCAGGCACAAAAAAACTGGGGAAAATTGATTCAGCACGTCAACTGCGATTAAAAAAGCAAAGTGGAGAAAAAGATCACGCACACCCACCCACAAACGCCAAAAAGAAAAAGAAAAAGAAAATAACTAACGTACACATGCTAGACCAGGACTGCAGGTGGGGAGCCGTCGCGACACGAACGCGTCCACCTGGTTATAGAGGGTATGCAGTTGTGACATCAAGATTATACCGCCTACACACGCCAATATACAATTAATTGGCCTTTTGTCTAAGAATAGTTATCTAAGCCTCTACGTACGCAATACTTTCTCAGTCACACGCAAAATATGTTTAAAAACTGATATCAAACGGTACATGCCATGGCGATGGGTGGGAATTCATACTCGGCTTCAGCTCACGAGTAAAAAGTGATTCTGAGATTTTAAAGTCCGCGCCGTCTTTCGTTATGCTTTGGATAACTATATCGAAGTTTTCATTGGTATCCGGACGGTGCAAATTATAGTGATGGTCCGTCATGTGCTCGCCTAGGGGAGTGAAGGAACGCCAGCAGCGTTAAATGCAGCGAAAGTTTAAAAGCCCCACGGACCATTCTAAGACGCGCAGATCGTCAAGTTCGCAACGCCGAGGCAGATGCATTAGCCATCTGCGTGACTGGCATGGTCCAATGGCCTCTTTGTGTTCCTCCACTGTTGAACTTGGCATAAGCGCGCACGGTAGGGAAGTGTTCCAGTACACGTGCCTGATGCGCTCGGCTACTTGACAAAGAAATGTGAGACTGAAAACATTTCAAAGTGAATCTGACACGAAATTTGTCTATCCATGTAATGTATTTTACGCCGTTCCGCTACACACATACAGGTCATGCATGGCCACAGGCAGCACACCATGTCTTGTCAGGCATTTGCCATTTGTATGCGATTGCAGCTATATGCAAGCTTTTGTACAAACAATAACTATACAACAAGCCGCGCAGCTGCGGCTGGTCAGTCCACACTCACCAGGCAATACCTACTGGTCAACAGTGTTACATTCACCGCTCATGGAGCACGCGCATCATCCATCGAGTACGGCTGAATCGGTGCTTAAATGCCAGTCAGCTGTCACACACCACCGGAGTGTATTGCTCGCGGCAGCACGATACAGATGGGGTATTGTGGCCGCTGCCGCACCCAACCACGCACGTCTGCAGTTGGCATAAGCAGCAACAAGTGCCTACGTGACGTGAAAATCGCCCTTGAGCAGGCGCAAGAATGTCTTTTTGAATTGCTGGTTGGCCATGGCATAGCAGATGGGGTTGATGGGGCTGTTGGCGTAGCACAGGAAGTAGGCCAGCATGTAGACGTGCCCGTTGATGCAGGTGGGACAAAAGCTGGCGATGATGGCGAATATGTGATATGGCGTCCAGCAGGCTACGAACGCGCCCATGATGATGGAGATGGTCTTGAGCGCCTTGTTGGCGCGGTTTTCCGACTTTGGAGACGTGTCGTTTCTCTTTGACGCGCCGCCGAAGCCGCCGTCCGATGGCCGACACGAGCGAGCGCGGCTCCCGAGCCGGCTCGCCGGCCATCTCCGTCTCGATCTTCTCGTACGGCGGTGGCGTCGCCGACGCCGAGCCGGCGGCGCGCGACTCGCTGCCGCCTGGCGGCGCTGGCGTCGGCGTAACTGTAGGCGGCAGCACCGTCGCCGCTGGTGGCGGGGAAGCCGCCGCCGGTGCGGTCGCGCTGGGCGCGGGTGTGGGCGTTTTGGCGCCAGGTGGGGACACTAGCGTTTTGGCGTCAGGCGAGGACACGGGCGTTTTGGCGCCAGGCGAGGACATGGGCGTTTTGGCGCCAGTCGCGGGCGCGGGCACCTGGGCGCCGGAGGCAGGCACCGATGCCGTGACAACCGAACACGACGCGACAGTGACCGCAGCAAGAGTGGCGAGCCCATTGCCCGTCCCCACGTGCGGGGTGGGCGCGGCGCCACCGTTCGTGCTCGCCGTGCTCGGCTGCGCGACGGACAGCACCGCCGTGGGGGAGCACGGCGGGGTCCGGTGCACCGGCGGCAGGCCGGTGCCGTTCATCCGCCCGATGGTCTGTACGCCGACCGAGACGCACCGCGGCCCCGGCGACACCGGCCGAGAGGCAGCCTCGTCTCCGGTGCTGTCCAGATCGGACTGCGGCGGCCGCAGCCGCGGCGGCGGACTGGTGCGCACCGGCGTGCTGGTGGCGAACGGCAGGTAGCCGGCGCCGGCCGCCGGCCGGCAGGGCGCGCTGTCGTCCGGTTCGGGCGGCAGCGGCGTCTGGCTGGGCGTGATGATGGCGTTGGGCGGCGGCGACGGCACGCCCGCCTCGAACGTCTTGGTCGGCGACACAGGCGACGACAGCGCGCCCGGGAACAGAAGCCGGACGGCGGCGTCTCCGAGCCGGGCGACAGCAGCAGCGAGCTCTCGTCCATGAAACGCAGATCCGTGTCGAGCTCGACGTTGACGTCGTAGTGCAGCTGCAGACCGGCGGCGCCGCCGCCGGTGAACACTAGCCGGCGCTGCTCGGCCGGCCGCTTAAGCAGCAGGTGGTCCGGTCGCAGCGGCTGGCCGTCGGCGAACATGGCGGGCGGCGGCAGCGGCGCCAGCGGCTGGCCCTCGCGGATCACGTCTAGCTCGGGCAGGAAGCCGGTCGGCCGCACCAGGCCGTTGAGCGGTGCCGCCGGCCGCCAGCAGCCGCCGCCGCCGTCGGCGCTGGACGTGTCGTCGCTGACGTCGTGCGCGCTCGGCGGCGAGTCGCTGCCAGCCGACTCCGTCTGTGTGCCGACGAGCGCGGTGCACACCAGCGACAGCGGCCGGCCGGACACCGCCCAGCCGCCGCCTCTGCTGCCACCGTCACCGCCACTACCGTCACCGCCGCCGCCGTCACTGCCACCGTCACCGCCGCCGCGGTCACCATCACCGCTGCCACCGCTGCCGCCGCCGCCGCCACCGCTGCCACCGCCGCCGTCGTCACTGCCACCGTCACCGTCGCCGCCGCCACCGTCACCGCCGCCGCCGCCGCCGCAGCCGCCCCCGCCACCGCTGCCACCGCCGCCACAATCACAGCTCTGGGACCCCGCCGCCGCCGGCGAAGTGGCAGCACTCGCAGACGAAGCCAGCGCGCCAGCAGCGGCGTCGATCGGCGCTGCCGGGTCGCTTTGCGTCACTACTGACGCGTGGGCGGTGATGCCGTTTGAGGATGAGGCGGACGCAGCGGGCTCCGCCGCCATGCCGTTGGTGACGGCGGCCGGAGCCATGGCGGCCGAGTTCGGCACACCGGAGGTCGACGTCGAGTCGATGTGGCTGGCTGTCGCTGACGCCGCAGGTGCGGTGCACGAGCCAGGCTGGCCAGGGCCGACCGGAGCCGCTGACGTCGGCGCCGTGGAGGCCTCCGGCCGCTCGGGGATGATGGGCAGCACAACCACGGCCGACTTCTTGATCGCCGCCGGCGGGGGCTCCAGCTTGGGCACGCTCGCCGGGGCAGCGCTCCTGCCGGCCTGGCTCGACTTGAGGTCTAAAGCGCCCTCGTCCGAGTCGTAGCTACTCGACCTATCATCGGTTACCTTGGAAGCTCGTCTCGTCGGCGACCATGGTGCTCCCTGCTCGAGTCCTTGCCGGAGTCTTGGTTCCCGTTGCCCTTGCTGGTGGCGTTGGCCACCGGCCGTACAGCGCCGGTCGCCGGCGTGCTCTTGGTGCTGAGACAGGAGCCGCCGCCGCCGGCTGCTGTTCTCTGTCCCGCCATTGCCTTCTTCAGCAGTTTCTGCTTGGCCGCCGTCTTCTTCTGCATCTGGTAGGCAGTCTGGTAGATGCCGGCGTACAGGATCATGAGCACGACGAGCGTCAGCCAGTAGTAGAAGACGATGAGCGCCGTATTGAATACCGGATCCTTTAGGAATTGCACCATGCACTCGCCCTCCTCGAGGTCGCGGTAGCCTACGAAGTGCTCCCAGCCGAAGATGGAGGTGAAGAAGAGCAGCGCCGGCACCACCCAGGTCATGATCACCATCCAGATGACCTTGTTCTTGGTGCGCCAGCTTCGGTAGCGGGCGGCGATCTTGACCTTGACGGAGCAGAAGCGGTCGATGGTGATGAGCAGCACGGTGTACTGCGACACCAGGCACACGGTGTAGTCCACCGACAACCACAGGTCGCACAGGATGGGACCCATGTTCCACGAGCCGCGCAGCACGTACACCGTGTAGAACGGCATCGACACACAGCCGATCAACACGTCCGTGATGGCCAGCGAGGCCAGGAAGTAGTTGGACGGCTGGCGAATGGTGCGCTCGCAGATGAACGCCAACAGCACCAGCAGGTTGCCGCCCACCGTCAGCACAATCAGTACCACCATGCAGAGGATGATGAAGATGGCAAATGGCAGCGGGAACACCAGGCCGTAGTCATCGTCGCCGTCGACGGGCAGCGTGGCGTTGGTCATGCCGCACATGTCGCTGGTGTCGTTGACGTCGCAGGCGAGCTCGTACTGGAAGTGCGTGGTGTTGAGCAGGTGCAACAGCGTGTCGCGATCGTCGCCCACCAGGCCGCTCAGCGGCACCGACCCGTTCAGTCCGAGTTTCCGCCTCTCGGCCAGCAGCTCCCGCCTGCAACATCAGACAGCGCCACGTCACTCGGCGGCACACAGCGCCACGTCACACGGCGTCACACAGCGCCATACGGCACCGCGCAATACCACACAACGTCAGACAGCGCCACGTCACTCGGCGTCACACAGCGCCACGTCACACGGCGGCACACAGCGCCACGTCACACGGCGGCACACAGCGCCATACGGCACCGCGCAATATCACACAACGTCAGACAGCGCCACAGTGTCACACGGCACCGCGCAATATCACACAACGTCAGACAGCGCCACAGTGTCACACGGCACCGCGCAATATCACACAACGTCAGACAGCGCCACAGTGCCACACGGCACCGCGCAATATCACACAACGTCAGACAGCGCCACGTCACTCGGCGTCACACAGCGCCACGTCACTCGGCGGCACACAGCGCCACACGGCACCGCGCAATATCACACAACGTCAGACAGCGCCACGTCACACGGCGTCACACAGCGCCACACGGCACCGCGCAATACCACACAACGTCAGACAGCGCCACGTCACTCGGCGTCACACAGCGCCATACGGCACCGCGCAATATCACACAACGTCAGACAGCGCCACAGTGTCACACGGCACCGCGCAATATCACACAACGTCAGACAGCGCCACGTCACACGGCGTCACACAGCGCCATACGGCACCGCGCAATACCACACAACGTCAGACAGCGCCACGTCACTCGGCGTCACACAGCGCCATACGGCACCGCGCAATATCACACAACGTCAGACAGCGCCACAGTGCCACACGGCACCGCGCAATACCACATGTCAGACAGCGCCACACGGCACCGCGCAATATCATACAACGTCAGACAGCGCCACAGTGTCACACGGCACCGCGCAATACCACATGTCAGACAGCGCCACACGGCACCGCGCAATATCATACAACGTCAGACAGCGCCACAGTGTCACACGGCACCGCGCAATGCCACGCAACGTCAGACAGCGCCACAGTGCCACACGGCACCGCGCAGTGCCACACAACGTCAGACACCGCCACACGGCACCGCGCAATGCCACACAACGTCAGACACCGCCACACGGCACTGCGCAATGCCACACAACATCAGACAACGTCACAGTGCCACACGGCACTGGGCAATGTCACATGACAATCAGCGCCACACGACACCGCGCAATTCCACACAACGTCAGATAGTGCCACATGGCATCGCGCAATGCCACACAACATCAGACAGTGTTACAGTGCCTCACGGCACCGCACAATGTGAAGAACGCACACAGTCATCGTCGCAGACATCGATCAGCCCTCCTACAATCATTGGTGCTGCCAAAATCTGGTGTAAGCTGATTGCTCGTATTTTCGTGTGATGCAACGTCATGTCGCACATGTGCAAGGTGAAATTTTAGTGATCATTGGCGTGGTACTGGCAACATCAGATATACATGAAGTTCCAGAAGTGAGAAAATGAATTACCCTTCATAGTTCTGGACAATTCTCCTCGTTTTACAGTATCTATGAGTATCTATGCTTAGCAAATTGTGTCGATCGCATCAACTGGATGGGTCCATTAGAAGTTGGTTCCAGACATTAACATTTTACGGCAACACCAATTTCTTCATTACTCTTGCACTGACAATGCTAAAAGTTTGCGACGCAGGTTAGCAGGGATGAACACATGTTCTACCAGGAATGCACATCAACTACGTCCGTGAAGTTGACAGGAGTTCGACATTTATATTCAAGAGAAATCGACGACCCTTTCGATTTCGCCCAAACTCGGTGACACGCTAGTCGCAAGGTCCCTGATCAACCATGCAGTGGTATTTTACGGGTCATCGAATGGTTTGACCTCCAGAAGTCAATATAGGTCAACCATTCAATAATGGAGGAATATCAACGATGTATAGACCATTCGATCCGCAACGACGCGCTGATGCTGAACCTGCTCTCAGGTATCCCGTAGTACAAGTAATCAGTTATCCAGTAGTACGGTTAATGAGTTATGGCCAATTATGCTATTTTATTCTCAACAGTATTGCTTCCCAAACATTCCCATGCATTATTCACATTCCAATTCGGGAATGCGTATGAAATACATATAGTTGTAACGCCAATAATGTGAGCAGTCCAGCGGAGGGATTAAAATCATTGACGTCCGATTAATACCGGAGATATATCAAAATATGTTCCGATAAAATCAGTTTTGAACCCAATGGTATATTTGCTATAGGGTTCATTTATTTGCCGTAGGGTCTATAGGGCTAATGTATTTAGAAACTACACGGTACTGGAAATCGCGGCCCCTTCGATTTTTTCTCAAAATGGCCACAAACATATGTAACGCCAAAACACGTCGACAACTTACGCAGTTTCCCGAGGCATCGGAAGGTTCTGACCTCCAGAGGTCAACGAGTTCCAGTTCAATATGATTCCAATGCCACCGTTGGACTGGCCACGTGATTGCTGTTCAAACTTTGTGTCTTTTATGCACATGTCATCATGTGAACGGTTTGATCTGACATGACCTCTGACATGGGAAGGTCACATGCCTCCTTGGCCGTTGAAATTTCGCTTCAGATTTGAAGCGTTATTGATTTACTTTCTTCCATTATCACTTGAGCATTCCAACTAATGACAGTCTTCACATATAGGTCAAAGTCGAATATCGAACTGGAACACGTTGACCTATGGAGGTTACATCTTTCGATGCCCTGGGAAATGGCGTGAGTTTTCGATGTGCATTGGCATTACATGTGTTTGTGGCGATTTTGAGAACAATCGAAGGGGTCGCGATTTCCAGTCCCGCGTGGTCCCATGCTAAACCTATAGAAAATATACTATTGGGTCCAAAACTGATTTTGTCGGAACACATTTTGATATATCTCCGGAATTAATCGGGCGTCAATTATTATAATGCCACCGTTTGACTGCCCACGTGGCAACTGTGTGTAGTTCATACACATTCCCGAATGGAAATGGTGCCGGAATGGTCATAACTCATTAACCGTGCTACGGGATAGCTGATTACTTATGCTACGGGACAACTAAGAACAGTTTCGGAATAAACGTGTCGTTGCGGATCGTATGGTCTATACATCGTTGATATTCCTCCATTATTGGATGCTTGACCTATATTGACTTCTGGAGGTCAAACCATTCGATGTCCCGTAAAATGCGTCTGCATGGTTGATCAGGGACCTTAAGTCTAACGTGTCACCGAGTTTGGGGAAAATTGAAGGGTTCGTCGATTTCTGCTGAATATGAATGTCGAACTCCTGCTAACTTCACGGATGACATCAACTGGCAGAGGTAGAAGCTCCAAATGGTGCAGGTCCTGTACTCAAGTAATACCGATGCATGAAAAGTACCAAATAGTTACAACTGCTCTGAAGGTTCCTGTGAAAGTCAAAGGGTTCTCAAAGGCGCATGTGAGTGCCTTGAATGGCCGTTTTTCCTTTGCAAGAACCTCCACTTTGCAAAGGGATGCAATGTATGGATCTCTGTGTATGTATATATATATATATATATATATATATATATATATATATATATATATATATATGAACAATATGGACGAGTGAATTTGGCTGGACCACAATTTGCTTCGTTATCAACTTGACTGCTTTACTAGCTACGACCAATTTTAACATAAATCCTTGAAGGTTTCTTAAAAATTGGCAAGACCAAATTTTCCTAGAATAAGCCCTGCACGTTCGAACTTCAGAATCATCCGCGTACGGTCACAAATACCGTTTTGCCTTTTTATGGAAGGCTTCGCGATGGGATCACCCGTTAACGCAGTTCTCGCAAACCTATTTATGGAAACACTAGAGGGGGACCATTTCAATCAGGTGCTCGTCGATGAATCCTTCTGGGCTGGATATGTGGATGATTGTTTTATGGTTGCGCCGAAGCACACTGACATACAGGAAGAAATGCTAGGCAGAATGAACGACGTGCACAAGCGAATTACATTATCTCTGAAGATAGAGAGGGACGGATAACTGCCTTCCCTAGACATCTTGATCTCAAGAAAGGAAGGAAGCTAACATTTGCAGTACATCGGAAGCCCGATAGAAAAAAAACTTTGTCAACTTTTATTCAAGCCACCCCACGGACAAATGGTAAATAGCGCTTGGTTTATATCAACGGGCATACAAATTTGTTCCCCTGAGCATCTCCAGGAGGGGTTAACACACACAACACAGGCATGCAGAGGCCTTAAACTTCCGTTGGAACAAGTCTTTGACCTCGGGGGAAAAACAAAACAAAAACATATGAGGGGAAAAAACATAATGAGGGGCACAGAATCCGTGCTAAGAAAACCAAACTTCATGCCATTATAGTCCCCATACAACACAATGCATTTCTCGTTTTATGGGCGGCCTGGAAATAATAGTAGGGTCCATTGGGCTGAAGATTAGGGGCAGACTTCGTGCTCAGCATCCAAAATCCGACAGTCACAGCGAGTCGGCTGTATACAAGATACTGTGTGGATGTTGCGAAAAAGCATATATCGGTAGGACAAGTCGCTCCATTAAAGAACATATTTAGGAACAGGGGCGACTTGCATAAACATAAGCTATCCAATGAATGCATTGGATAGGCATCATACAGGCAGAGAAGGCCGCTTCCCAGACTGGAACGAAGGAAACAAAATAGTTAAGACATAAATAAATTTAGGAGGAATGCAGTGGAAGCGATCAACATATTTACCGAAGTGCGCATCAGCATATTCCTGGGATTAATCAAATTAGCCCACGTAATACCCTACTTAGTACACAGCAGCGTGCGTTATTTAAGGGAGGGGTGACAAAAAAACAGGGGATAGGGCGAGATAGACACATCCATGTGGACACGCTACACAAATACACACATACGCGCACGCCCACACACACCAACGCAAATGCACATACACATACAAACACACGCACATAGAAACACACACACACACATATATATATATATATATATATATATATATATATATATATATATATATATATATATATATATATATATATACGCACACATATTCACAGTGCACTTCCACGCATACATATAGGTCATAAAAGCTACTAACGCCCTATATGAATGTTGCGCTGATGCCACTTGTAAATTTTCTTGTCGACTGCGAACCGGATGATGAGGTAAGGAATGTGATTACCCACCACTGATCAATATTTTTGTTTATATTTGTACACATGCGCTTTCGGATATTTCGTATATCTGTCTTCCGCCAGCCTGTAGTAGACCGTGATAGATCTATTGTCACGTATCAATAGGCAAATTGAAAACGCTCTGTTCCGTACGATTTTTTAAAATTACTATTTGCTACCCTGAGGAAGGCATTACGCCGACACGGTGGTGCACTTTCCCAAGGACATTGCATCTTGTGCCATTGTACTCTGTATTTAACTTGTCCAGTTGACTATTAACACGCTATGGCTTTCTCATTTGTGGTGCCCGAACTTCGACCTCCGTAAAGACATCACATTAATTGTATGGTTCTTTGGCAGGTGTTTCTCTCCACCCCCGCTACCCCGCCGCCGCCTTTGAAGTCCACTCTCTGAACAGCGAGAACGACCGACTAGATCGCTCAACTCACACGCACAGTGAAACGAATAGTGTCGTGTGCATAGGGTGGTCGAGCGCCACCAACGTACACGATAGCGCCAGCAGCTCCACGCAGTCGCGACTCGTCACCAGAGGCGCAAAAAGGTACCCCTTACCCTCCATGGAGGGTAGCAGATGGACTTGATAACGCAACTCCCTGGCAGCGCAATCTTGTCGAGAACGTTAGCAGAACCCACTGTGTTAAAGTGGATGTTTCATGCAAGTGAAGATTTTTACCGTAATTGCATGTATGAACTTGGAAGCATTGTAGCAGGGGTGGATCCATAGATTTTCAGTGGGTGGGGGTAATTGCCTGGAGTAGCACCATTTCATCGGAGGACCCCCGCTGCGAAAATCCCCTGGAGCGACGCATTCGGCAGAAAATCGTTCAACAGAGGAGGGGTGCACTCAAGCATGCTGAAGCGGCGCCTTTTCGTCTTCGTCGCCTTTTCCTCCGAGAGGGGAGCTTTTGCCTGAGAAATCCCTGAAGCGGAAGATGGGCGCATGTGCTCCGGCCTTGCTGGAGGAGAGCTACCTTTCCATGCGGAGGGGATGCACTCCTCCACTGTTTCCCCACCCCCTGTAAAAGGTATTTAGGGATACCACTTCGTGTTGTGGTAGCTGCATTCCGGGGAAACCAGATCGCATATTACTCTTCCCGTATGTCATTCTAAAATCTGATTTGTCGAATACCAGCGGAACATAAGCTGGTTGGTGCAATTGTCAGGATAAGCTACCCCATTGAAGAAAGTGATAGTTTCAGTTAGTTAGAAAGCACTCTAGAGGGTCAAGTATCTCAGTTATTTAGCGATAAATCACGCAGAAACATTTTGTCGAAGATGATTTTGTAAGATTTGGGTATTTATTCTCCAGCTGATGTGTCGGAAATTCCAACGAAAATTCCCTACATTTGCATTGTGTTTCTTATTGCTCATGACTTCATTTCCGCGCTAACCGGTCCGGTGGGCATAAATAACTTTATAAGTTCATGCTCGATGGTTGGGATGTTAAACGAATAATTCCCAGGCAAATTTGCAACCATAGATATGCTTTAATGTTGTGAGGAATAAATGCAAAACAAAAATAAATATGTTCGCTCACTACTTTCTCAAAATACATTAATTCAAAACATTGATCAATTAGGCGTCAATACAGACATGACGCGGATGCGCTATTCGTGAATTTCTCCTTGTCAGCCGCCAACGGATAGGGTGAAGGAACAGCGGTTGGAGACGTGTGTTCATCTCTGAGTATACGTCATGTACCTGGTTGTGAGTAGCAAGGGACTTTAGGGTTCATTGGAGTCCTGGTCATGATTATAAAAACAGCCAGGTCGAGGATTTCCAGTATCCAGAACATAATCTCGTCATGAACACCATAGCATCCATTCTCTAGCGATTGTTGTGCCATGCATATGTTGTTTGGCAGAGTTCAAGCTTATTACTATGGGGCGGGGATGGCCGAGTAATTAAGGTGTCGGGCTCTGGGTACCAAAGGTCCTGGGTTCGACACTAGCGCCGCTCGGAACATTTACCAATCCCGCGGCCCACCGGCGAAACAGTGTGGGCGGCACCATTAGCTGTGAATGTGCAGAAAGTGCGTCGTGAACCACCCAATAAACAAACAAACAAAGCTTATTGCTATGTCACAAAACCGTCAGAACAGACTGCAATATTCAAAATATTCAAATGTAATATTCAAATCCGCCCACCTCTGTCGGCAGGACCACAATGAGTTTCTGCCACTACAGTCTCCACAAATTTATCACATGTTCGATAAAAGTAAACAAGCCTGCCTCAGCTAACACCGTGATAAAGTCACGTTCTTTTGGACGAGTGGATACCTACCTCGGAACTGACCCTTGACTTTGGTGAGATCGACTGGGTCCAGGTCACTGGTCGCATCTCAGTAACTGACAAATGGGATATCCTGCTAAGATTGCTGACACCTATTCTCGACGAGCACCTGCTACTCAGAAACATTAAAATTCGAAACCCAACAGCACCACATGTTAGCGAAGCTACCAAACAGCCCATGCATCGGCGAAATATAGCCTTGCACTTCCAAGATAAATATAGAAGAGTATCACCCATGTCTCTTGAACAGCTATCCCAAATCGTCATAGACATGAGAAGCACATGTGCTTGCGGACCCGACGGGATCTGTATCAAGGTTATCAAATTTCTGTTCTTTTTTATCGGCGAAGTGCTGCTCGACATTATAAACACATGCCTGACTACAGCTGGTATCCCCTTCACTTGGAAACAGTCAATAGTAACTCACACTCATAAATCAGGAGATCATTCGGATCCCTCTAATTTTAGGCCCATGCCATTGGTTCCGGTTTTCGCCAAGATCACCCAGAGGGTAGTCCAGAAACAACTTTATCACTACCTAAACTCAAACCACCTACTGGCCCAAACTCAGCAAGGCTTCAGACCACGCTATTCTACGGAAACCGCTCTTATCTCAGTCACAGAAAAAATACTAGCAGCAATGGACCGTTTGGAAGTAGCTCTCCTTTGCATTCTGGACCTCAGTAAATGCTTCGACGTAATAGACCGCACCAAACCGCTCACTAAACTATAACTTCATGAAATCGATACCGACTGGTTTAGAGCATATCTGGGAGGTCACATGCAGGCTGTTAGCATCTCAGATCAACGCGGAAACAGGCATCTCCCCTCCTGTCTCCCAAACAACATAGGTGTTTTTAAAGGCTCATCATTAGGGCCACTCCTCTATTGCATCTTTTCGAGCGACCTCAGTTTGCACGTCCCGGTAGCACATGGCACTCAGTTCGCAGACGACACCCAGTCACAAATCTGACCCAAGTTAGATGGAGACATGTCTGAACCAACTCTACGACTACTTCCTAGATACCTGTTTGAAGGTGAACTAGACCAAAACTGAGCTTCTTACGTTCGGATCGCGTCAAAATCTTCGTAACATTTCCCCAATACGAGTGTCCTTTAGTGACGCCATGATAGATGAGAGCGATTCGTGCAAGAACCTTGGGGTGATATTTGATCGCCACACGTCGTTGGATTCCCGTGTAGCTGTTGTGATCCGCAAGTGCACTGAATTTCTTCTGGTCCTGAGCCATCTGCGTCACCATCTGCTCACCAGCACCCTCTTCACTATAGTCAATAGCCTAGTCCAATATCCGCTACTGCATATCTTTTTGCAGAAACGGGTCGGCAGCAATCATCTACAGACTAGACAAGATCATTAACTTTGCCAGTAGAGTCGTTTTAGGTCTACGGAAATTTGGTCGCATTTCTGATGCCCGTAACGAGTTGGGTCTCCTCATCGCAGATGATCTGCATCTTTTTCGCAGCCTTACTTTGCTCCATTAGATCATTCTGACGGGTGAGCCAACGCACATTGCCGGTCAAATCACTGCAAACTCTACCCTGAGAAACCGTCACACACGTGCAGACGACCACCTGCGCCTGCCAGCCACACACAGAGAGGCTGGCCGCAGAAGAATTCTCTACTCGTCTGTCTTCCACTATGACAAACTTTCTACTGAAACAAAAACATCGTGGTTGTCTAACTTCAACACACATGAACTAGCATGATGAACTCCACGAACAGCGCTAGTCGCACATAAAACAAAAACTTACACAATGGATGTGTGCTCACTATGCACACAACTTTAGGCCATTGCTTTCCCATCACACCTATAAACTACTCGTGTATAGCTCGTGCTAGCACGCTGTGTGTAGTGCAGATAGTTATGGGTATTGTATTATGTTGGTGTACGAATATTTGTTGCGAATCTGCTCCAAATATTGACCACAAATCTATCCTTTCTTTGTAAATATCTGTGAGTTATTCCCAGACTGTCCATATTGGCCACGGCATGTGGAGGTCATGCATTGTGAAATAAATAATTAATAAATAAATAAATTGATTTCATCAATTCGAATGCCACCTGTGGTGGCAGTGGACATGCCAAGTAAGCGAATGCTGACCTCCAGAGAACAGATATATCCGGTCAAATCAGAAAACTGAAATAGTCTACAAAACTGCATCCTATCTCAATTTGTTCGGAACCAAACAGTGATCTCAAGTCATGCTCAATATCTTAGTTCAGCGAACATGTGCATATTCCCAATCCAATTGTTTGGCTTTACTCTCTCCTTGTGCTGCATGGTCTCCTTGTCACTCCAGTGTTTCAGATTTCCGTCGCATGTTGTCATCTTCACTCCCATATATCTATCTACACATTCAGGTCTCCGTAACCACTCGCAGGGTTCCGTCTCCGCTCACATGTATCGTGAAAAAATGCAGTCTTGAATATTACAAACACGATGTAAAATATCATCCCCAAGTTTATGTCCGATTATGCAAAATATTCTTCACACCTCCATGCTTCCAAGATCTAAATGAAACCATTGTTGTATTGCAAAATTTAACTCATGTAATCATGCAATTCTTCCAATAAATATCCATCCCATCATGCCATTGTGGGTCATCGGCGTTGCACGGTTAAGGTCCAAAACTTATTTTTTGGAAGGATGGAAATTTTCCAGACTCCAAAAATATGACAGCTCTTGGAACCTGAACAGCATACACAGCAAACGAAAAAGAAATAGCATGCATTTCGAAGGGGGATTCAAAAACACCTGGGAACTTATGATATGAAGTGGCCACTCATATCTTCTGGGAATGCATGCTTTTCTGTTGGCAGGCAAAATAAGATCAACAATGGGCTTGGAAGTTTATCTGTAGGCTTTTTATATATAGGCTATATATAGGCTATGAAGTGTTGTCATACAAGATAATGTTCTAGAAATGTGTCACAACCTAACTTAATCTTGTATCCACGCATTCACTCTCCATGCAAGAATGCGTTGAAAAGGAGCATTTTCAAGCCATTTTTCTGCTAAAAATGCACTAAAAGACCTAACCTAAGCTAGCCTAGTCCGTTTTTGAAGAAGGAAATCTAAGTTCAATTTTTTTGGGTCTCAAACAATTATGATTTTTCCAAATGAAAAGAAAACTTAACCTAACGAAACCGAACCAAGCCTGTCACCTTTGTTTGCCTCATGGCAATAAAATGTGCATGAGAGTTGTCTCATGAATCATTTGTTTTTTAAGGTATGCTATTGAATCCTGGATTTAGAGGAAAATTTGTGAGCAAGCCTACTCTGGGCGGATGGTGTCCTACATATTTGTAGCATATGAAACACCCTGTGACTTCCACGGGAGTTGCAAACCTTATACTAAATAGTAAATCAACACTTTGTGAATGTGACACCATTCAGCCTTCCGACAAGAAAATAGAGGTCATTTTTATTTTTGGAGAGGATAATGCTCTAGATTGCAAAGATATAGGACCAGTCCGCATTTATTTAATCCCTGTACCCATGGTGTCGCAATGCAATTTTGGAAGCTTTGTCATGCTACGATTTTAGCAACCTCAGCTTGTTCTAGCTTCTTTGACATTTTATCTACATTCATTTTTAGCAGCTAAAGTGTGCTGTGACACAAATTGGGATGTTCTGTAGGCACATTGATTTGTCATTATTGGCTGACACATTGCAGTTCTAGAATGACCAGTGTGTCAGTGCAATCTTGAATCTTTATTGTCATGCTGCTCCTTTGCATCATTGGTAAGCTTGCTAATGCATCGCGTATATGTGCATCTAAATACTATTTCTTGGCACCAACAAATCAATGACTGAGTAAAATAAATGTTTGCACTCAAAAGAGTAATTAGGTAGTGATCTGCATCTCTAGAGGCGGTATTGTGCGCTGGAGTGGAAGCGCAAAGAGGTTAATGCACCAGGCAGGGCAGCATGTGATAGATAGCGAAACTGGCCCAGCCAGTTTCGCTATCTATCGGATATCTAATCGGATACCTCTCTTGATTCCAGAGGCTCTGGAAGCAAGGGAGGTATCCGATTGACACATGTTTGCACCTCTGTTCATCACCATGCCTCCAGCCGCTCAAATGCGGCACACAGCACGGTCACCCCAAACAGGCCGTTTCCAGTCACCGCGGGGCCAACGGCAGCCAGCCGCAGAGTCGCGTCACTGCCGACCAGGCGCCAACCAGCCGCCAACCAGCCGCCAACCGGCCGCCAACCGGCCGCCAACCGGTCGCCAACCAGCCGCCAACCAACCGCCAGCTGACCGCCAACCAGCCACCAACGGACCGCCAACCAACCGCCAACCAACCGCCAACCAACCGTCAACCGACCGCAAATCAGCCACCAACGGATCGCCAACCAGCCGCCAACCGGCCGCCAACCAGCCGCCAACCAGCCGCCAACCGACCGCAAACCAGCCACCAATGGGCCGCCAACCGGCCGCAAACCAGCCGCGAACCAGGAGCAAACTAGACGCGCCGCAGAAACGAGGCGGTCACAGATCACCATATCCATGGGTGTTGATTTGTTAATCTCAACCTTTAACACGGGACCCTATGAATTATGCCCTCCAATCCATTTTGAGCTGCCCATTGACTTCATGCATTCCCCTCCAACAATTTTCAGAAATCGCCTCATGTGACCGCATCCACTGGCCCCGCACACAGCGGACCCGGCCACTGCTGTGATGACGGTGCTGCCAGTGATACCGTGCGGCCAGTGGTGACGGTGGCGGCCAGTGGTGACGGCCGCGGCCAGTGGTGACGGTCGCGGCCAGTGGTGACGGTCGCGGCCAGTGGTGACGGTGGCAGCCGGTGATGACGGTGGCGGCCAGTGGTGACGGTGGCGGCCAGTGATGCCGTGCGGCCAGTGATGCCGTGCGGCCAGTGATGACGGTGGCGGCCAGTGATGCCGTGCGGCCGGTGATGCCGTGCGGCCAGTGATGCCGTGCGGCCAGTGATGACGGTGGCGGCCAGTGATGCCGTGCGGCCAGTGATGACGGTGGCGGCCAGTGATGCCGTGCGACCAGTGGTGACGGTGGCGGCCAGTGATGCCGTGCGGCCAATGGTGACGGTCGCGGCCAGTGGTGACGGTGGCGGCCAGTGATGCCGTGCGGCCAGTGATGCCGTGCGGCCAGTGGTGACGGTGGCGGCCAGTGATGCCGTGCGGCCGGTGGTGACGGTCGCGGCCAGTGGTGACGGTGACGGCCGGTGATGACGGTGGCGGCCAGTGGTGACGGTGGCGGCCAGTGGTGACGGTGGCGGCCAGTGATACCGTGCGGCCAGTGATGACGGTGGCGGCCAGTGATACCGTGCGGCCAGTGGTGACAGTGGCGGCCAGTGGTACCGTGCGGCCAGTGATGATGGTGGTGGCCGGAGATGTCGGTGGCGGCCAGTGGTGACGGTGGCGGCCAGTGATACCGTGCGGCTAATGGTGACGGTGGCGGCCAGTGATGTTGTGCAGCCAGTGATACCGTGTGGCCAGTGGTGACGGTGGCGGCCAGTGATGCCGTGGAGCCAGTGATGCCGTGCGGCCAGTGGTGACGGTGGCGGCCAGTGATGCCGTGCGGGCAGTGGTGACAGTGGCGGCCAGTGATGCCGTGCGGCCAGTGGTGACGGTGGCGGCCAGTGATGCCGTGCGGCCAGTGATGCCGTGGAGCCAGTGATGCCGTGCGGCCAGTGGTGACGGTGGCGGCCAGTGATGCCGTGCGGCCAGTGGTGACGGTGGCGGCCAGCGATGCCGTGCGGCCGGTGGTGACGGTGGCGGCCAGCGATGCCGTGCGGCCAGTGGTGACGGTGGCCGCCAGTGATACCGTGCGGCCAGTGGTGACGGTGGCGGCCAGTGATGCCGTGCGGCCAGTGGTGACGGTGGCGGCCAGTGGTGACGGTGGCGGCCAGTGATGCCGTGCGGCCAGTGGTGACGGTGGCGGCCAGTGATGCCGTGCGGCCAGTGGTGACGGTGGCGGCCAGTGATGCCGTGCGGCCGGTGGTGACGGTGGCGGCCAGTGATGCCGTGCGGCCAGTGGTGACGGTGGCGGCTAGTGATGCCGTGCGGCCAGTGGTGACGGTGGCGGCCAGTGACACCGTGCGGCCAGTGGTGACGGTGGCGGCCAGTGATGCCGTGCGGCCGGTGATGACGGTGGCGGCCAGTGATGCCGTGCGGCCGGTGGTGACGGTGGCGGCCAGTGATGCCGTGCGGCCAGTGGTGACGGTGGCGGCCGTGATGCCGTGCGGCCAGTGATGCCGTGCGGCCGGTGGTGACGGTGGCGGCCAGTGATGCCGTGCGGCCAGTGATACCGTGCGGCCGGTGGTGACGGTGGCGGCCAGTGATACCGTGCGGCCGGTGGTGACGGTGGCGGCCAGTGATACCGTGCGGCCGGTGGTGACGGTGGCGGCCAGTGATGCCGTGCGGCCAGTGGTGACGGTGGCGGCCGGTGATGCCGTGCGGCCAGTGGTGACGGTGGCGGCCAGTGACACCGTGCGGCCAGTGGTGACGGTGGCGGCCGGTGGTGACGGTGGCGGCCAGTGATGCCGTGCGGCCAATGGTGACGGTGGCGGCCAGTGATGCCGTGCGGCCAGTGGTGACGGTGGCGGCCAGTGATGCCGTGCGGCCAGTGGTGACGGTGGCGGCCAGTGATGCCGTGCGGCCAGTGGTGACGGTGGCGGCCAGTGATGCCGTGCGGCCAGTGACACCGTGCGGCCAGTGGTGACGGTGGCGGCCAGTGATGCCGTGCGGCCAGTGGTGACGGTGGCGGCCAGTGATACCGTGCGGCCGGTGGTGACGGTGGCGGCCAGTGATGCCGTGCGGCCAGTGGTGACGGTGGCGGCCAGTGATGCCGTGCGGCCAGTGGTGACGGTGGCGGCCAGTGATGCCGTGCGGCCAGTGGTGACGGTGGCGGCCAGTGATGCCGTGCGGCCAGTGGTGACGGTGGCGGCCAGTGATGCCGTGCGGCCAGTGGTGACGGTGGCGGCCAGTGATGCCGTGCGGCCGGTGGTGACGGTGGCGGCCAGTGATGCCGTGCGGCCAGTGGTGACGGTGGCGGCCAGTGATGCCGTGCGGCCGGTGGTGACGGTGGCGGCCGGTGGTGACGGTGGCGGCCAGTGATGCCGTGCGGCCGGTGGTGACGGTGGCGGCCGGCGCGCCTCGCAGCCGATCGGCCGTACCGACCGACGCGTGGCGCGACGCCGCGGCCGTGTGCATAGGTAATGCGCGGCCCGGGTGAGCGCGACATAGTGGCGCGCCTGGCTAATGCACGAGGCAGGTCGGCGGTGACACACACCGGCTCGGACGCGCCGCCGTTGCGGCCGCCGGCGAGTACGGACGAGTCGCGTGATGTTGTGACGCACGTGTCGCGCTCGGCCGGCTGGCGCCTACGGGAGGGACTGCAGCGGCTGGGGGTTCACTGCCTGCGGAGTAGACGGAGCCGCGCGAGAAATGAATGGTGCAGGATCCTCTGTAATGCCACCGGAGATGCGCGCAATAACTCACAGAAACTATTCTCATTGGTCTACCAACCTCGCTAAGCTCGCTAAGTGTCGCTGTCATCATCATCATTAAGTATCGTTGTCGGCATTCATTCATTACACAGCACCGCGTCAGAGTAGTTGCACACGCATTGTTCAGAGGTGTACCTGTACATCAATGTTTGGGTTCACATGCACGGTACAACACATAATGTTTGTGCATCCCGATGTGTAGCTTCACATGCACGGTACGTTCGCAGGTGTGAAAACATCAATGTTTGTGTTCATATGCGCGGTACGCTCGCAGGCGTAATGTGTGTGCACATCAATGTTTGCGTGGGCGCACATGTACGATACGCCCGCAGGCTTAATATCTGTGTGCATTGTTGTGTGGTTTCACATGCACGGTACACCTACAGGCTTAGTGTTTGTGTGTGTGTGTGTGTGTGTGTGTGTGTGTGTGTGTGTGTGTGTGTGTGTGTGTGTGTGTGTGTGTGTGCGTGTGCGTGCGTGTGTGTGTGTGTGTGGTTGTGTGTGTGTGTGTGTGTGTGCGTGCGTGTGTGCAACAACGTTGGGTTCACATGCACGGTACACCAACAGCCTTAATGTGTGTGTATGTTAGTGCGTTGGTTCGCATACACGGTGCACCCGCTGGCTTAGTGTGGCTGGGTGATTGTGACTATACGACGCACTCAGCAGCTGAGGCCATGTGTCATCGGCTGCCTCTCACCCTGACAGAATAGGCAGGCACCGCGGGGAATCGAACCCAGTACCTCTGGCTTGCCAAACACTCAGCTTAACCACTGCAATACCGACGTCCACTGGCTTAGTGTGCACACCTTCACATTTGCCCGGCTAGCCGATAAGCCTACACAACAACTTCATCGATCACCGACGGTCTCTAAACGTAAATAGTTATATGGTGCAGTAAAGCCACTATGTATTGAACATCAAATAACTTCCAATACTTTGAAACCAGGCCCGAAATAAGTTGAACGATTTTTACGATCGATGTGTATATACCATGGTGAGTTCTAAATGTCTGAAGCGCATATTCGTTGTATACACCTTACTGCCTGTCATTCAGTTATATCTCAAGCTTAAAAGGTAGTCCAAGGGTTTTTGGCGAACGAGTTGTTCAAAAATAGTTTGCGATCTATAATTCCTCCATAATTTTTCGAAGGTTCTCACAAGATCAGGAGTGTGACCAAACGGAAAGAAGCCTTTCCCTTCAGTTACGTGCAATGTTTCATGTGCCAAGCTGAAAATATTTTGCTTTGCTGTGTGGACATTTGACAGTATGCGTCCACGTCAATAGAAAGTAGCTGGCCGTCGAGTGCACGCTATGCCTGCATGCATGGCCATGGTCATCACGCACAGATACTTTCGCTTCGCCAACGCCAAAGCAAGCGTGAACTCGAAGCATGTCCGCTGGCCAGTGGAGTCAGCCTCGCCTGTTGACGGACGATAGTTCGGTGTTGTTTCTGTGCCGCACCACATTCCTTGCACTCTTGTGATTCAGCCGGTCGATCAGCTAGTATTGACATAGTAGTGGCCTTGGACAGCCTGGTAAATGAGTTTTGGACCTGTGTCTCCGGTCACTGCACTTGACATGTCTCCAGCACTTTCATTTTGCACTCACAGGGTGGATGTCGTAAACAGTTCTCTTTGAGCGATGGGCACCTTTGAGAGCCCATCGGGGTCTAGCTAGTTCATGTCACGGCTGCGTCAGTCCACAAGGTAGGTCAAATATCAGGTAGGCCAATTCACGGTTAGGTGGGGTCAGATCTAGATCAGGTCAGGGTAGTTCGGGCTGCTTTAACCTCAGCCCTGTGCGGAGGACGGATTACACCCCTAACCGCTTCGTGTTTCTTCCCTACGATTGCCGAACCGTTTATGCTAACGCAGTAAATGACGGGGACTTCTTCCTGTCGTGTGATGTATTATGACAAGTGAAAGAAGTTCTTAGTCTAAGTAGCAGTCGCTCCAGTTAGGAATTTAAGAACACGTGTTGCGTCAGTTTTGCCGACTGTCGCATTCAAGCAGCGGACTTAAATATATTCCGCACTGTGTTGTACGGACGGGAGGATTGTGTACGATAGTCCACTATTGGTTTTTTTCCGAGACACATGCTACTTGATTTTGTGGTAGTTTGGAATATCATCGACGTCATCAGAGAGTAAAAGTGTTTTTCGAAGCTTACATTCATCAGAATAAATGGGTGCGTTACTATACACTTAGAACAAAGTAACAATATATTGGGATTTTCTGACCATTTTTTCTTGTCAGTGGCGATTCCAGAGAAAAGGCTACTTCATCCTAGACATGTCGATATCAGTAGCAGTCCCTCTGGCGAGTGGAACGTGATGTTTGGGCTGGAAACTACATGTATGGCACATCTTACTTTCTAATCTCTAAACCCTTGTCTCGCCCTTTCATGCATCAAGAGCAAAGTGTTCGGTTCATTCAGACATGGTATTTATGTTCATGTTCATGTTCATTCATATTCCTTGAAGTCCGACAATTATGTCTCCAAATCTGAGCGATCCGCACAAATACCAAAACGCAATGCAAACTATAAAATACAAAAAATGCACCAATAACTATTCGACATTCCCTGGTTCGCACTTGCAGTAAGTTATATTATATACGCGTAAGTGGAAAGATGTGCCTTTAGGAACAACACAATCACTTATGCATGCGAGTCAGAGCAACACGTATTGAGTTTTTAGATGAGAGAGAAAGACTTAAAATGTCCCGCTTTTGGTGGCTCGTGGAACCGCCGTTGTTAATATTTTGCAATTTCGGAGTCTTACACGAGTGTATTTCGCCACGTCAATTCGCTTCCGCTGTCACGGGAGAACATGCGGCGGAATGCTTGCGGAACCTCTGGTTTCGGGTTTCGATTTCACCCTTTCGCCTCTACCTCGTACGGAAACCGAGTGAAAATCAGTGCACGGGGCGCGGTGGAACCACACGAAATATGCGACAGGACACCACTGCGGCCTGACCTAACTATGGCCGGACAGGCATGACCTGAAATAGCTGTGGTCTGACGCATCTGCTGCCCGACCTAACTAGACTGATATATCTGCTGGCTGACATCACCAGACTGACACATCTGCTGGCTGGGATCACTAGGCTGGCAACAAACGCCAGCCACAACTGTGGCCTAATGCGGTTGCTGGATGCCATCGCTGCAACGTCACATAACAACGCTTTTACTTAGCTGTATCATAGCGGTGTTGCATCCTAAAGGAACTCTAATGTAATGCTATTGTACCCCGACATAGCTGTACCCAACGCTGCTGTAGCCCGATGTAACCGTACCCTAGCGTTATTGTACCCCGACTGCACTCTGACGTTATGGGCCTAAATGACCTGTAGTCGGCGCGCCCTTAAGCCCAAATAATCAATCAAAAGCACCCTGACGTTACTGTGCCAGCAAGTTAATTTTGTAAGCATTGTTGTGGGTTCACATTTATGTTTTTTTTTTGTACCAGCCCCCTCCCTCCCTCCTCACACAAACTTCTTCTTAATGTTCAGCTTGATTTGGCCCATTTCATCTTCAGGTATCCCGAAGAGTATGTAGCATTTTTGAAACTGAGAAGTCAATATTAAATTTCATCCAAAACGACTCACGGGACCAAAACTTGACCAAATCGCATAATAATTGAATGACTTGGGTATATTTCGGGAGGGCTCAGCTTATCCCTATTCTAGTCAGATGGCCATAGCTTACCCGCCCTGAGATCTCGAAAACTAGCCAACCGATTTTCTCGCGGAAAACGAAAGCCTATTTTAGTGAGGTGATCTACATGCTTGTAAAGGAAAATTCTGAACATTTTGATAGACAGATGCGGAAGCCAGGAAAATTGAAGAAATTGGACATTTTTAAGCACCCGACTACTTCTATATCTTGCAACCGCTTTCCTCACGTCTTTCAATATTGCACATTCACTGAATCGGTATTCCAGTGGAAACAAAACACACTGAATGTCAAATGTCATAGGTGAATCCAGGAGCTCCACAATTTGGACTTTATTTTAGAATGTTTTGTTTACGTATCCAATTTTCAACTTTGTGTTGTCCTGAGCAAAGCCAATTACTTCAAAGGCGAGTGACTTTCAATTGCGTACCTTCGCAATTTCGGAATTATGGAATCGAAATAAGGAGGATATTTTATGAAAGTAATGTTGACCAAATATTCATATTGTCGCACATTTACGATGAATACGTCCCCGCTTGTTTTGGAACCATTGGAGAAGGCCAATTTTTTAATCAAAATGTTCTTCGTATGCGAATTTAGAAATATGGATAGTGACTAACACCCCCTCCCGAAAATTCGATATGAACTAGAAAGAAGGTAGCCGAGCTGTAAAAATCAACAACCGCAGCATTGTGTTCCACCCGAAAACTTCTTCTGGTGCAACACTTGATAGGATGTGGACATTGAACACCTTTACAAGATGCTACAACTTCTCCAAGTGTCATATAATTGCTAATGCTGTACCATAATTGACATATTTTCTGAAAGTCACGATTACATGAACTTCGGCGGTAAATCTTCTACCCCATTTCCTGCCCACCCTAGACGCGCCTCCAGTGTGCATATGGGCTGCAGGCCTCATGTAACCAATGGCCATTCAACACTCGCTGTGTGGTTTGGTGAGGAACGGCCAAATATTAGAGTTTGGAAAATAGAACATATACGGTGCTGTAACGTGGCTGCAGCCTCGCGTGACTGGATCCTATAGCATAGCTGCAGGGCAACGTACCGTAACCCTAACGTAGCTGCAAAACTGTAACTGAACCTTAGCGTCGCTGCAAGGTGACGGGACTGAACCCTAACTGACCTGCAACCTGACGTTACTGAACATTATCGGACATGCAGAATGACGTAGCTGAACCCTAGCATGGCTGCAGGATGACATAGTTGCAGGTTGACGTTGCCGCAGGGTGACGTTGCCGCAGGGTGACATGGCTGCAGGGTGACGTTGCTGCGGCCTGGCCAGGTACAGCCGACAGGCGTCGTTTGTTTGTCGTGTTGGGTTCGGTAATCCATACCGTCTGAGGCGCGGAGCCGGGCTAATTGGCAACACTGTGACCCGTGTCTGCGGGCGGACGGCACCCCGGTCACCGCCGGCGTCCGTCACAGACCCCTGCAGTCGCTGGCGCTGGCCACAGACCCCTGCAGTCGCTGGCGCTGGCCACAGACCCCTGCAGTCGCTGGCGCTGGCCACAGACCCCTGCAGTCGCTGGCGCTGGTCACAGACCCCTGCAGTCGCTGGCGCTGGTCACAGACCCCTGCAGTCGCTGGCGCTGGTCACAGACCCCTGTAACCACTGGCGCCGGCCACAGACCTCTGAACCACTGGCGCCCGTTACAGACCCTGCAACCGCTGGTGTCAGCCACGGAGCCGACGATCTGCTGACGCCGGCTACGGCAAAGGTACACCAACGTTTATTAACGCACAAACTGAGGAGCGTTTGCCAAGAGTCCGGCACTCCTCCTTCCATATCCGGGCTAACGATATTTTTTTGCAGGCGTTGCGTGAAAAAACCGACTTCGACCTAACGATGTCGCGTCAACTCTGAGATGGTCACTACTCCTTTGCCGGCCACGGCCAGTCAGGAAACGCTAGAGAGTCTACATACATTAGTCTTATGCTCACATTGACCTCCGCGATAAAATCATAATCCACGTTTGCTCCGGTGCCGACAAGAAGCTCGTGCACACTTTGACACGCCTCACGTGTTCCTGGTGCCCGTACCGGCCTAAGGCGACCACACTGGCTGCAGACTTGCAGCCAACCTGCCACGGTAGCCGCGTATGCGTGTATGTGTGTATATGTGTGTGTGTCTGTCTGTGTGTGTCTGTGTGTCTGTGTGTGTGTGTGTGCGTGTCTGTGTGTGTGTATGTGTCTGTCTGTGTGCGTCTGTGTGTCTGTGTGTGTGTGTCTGTGTGTGTGCGCGTGTCTCTGCGTGTGTGGGTGTGTGTGTGTGTCTGTGTGTGTGTATGTCTATGTGTGTGTGTGTGTGTGTGTGTGTGTGTGTGTGTGTGTGTGTGTGTGTGTGTGTGTGTGTGTGTGTGTGTGTGTGTGTGTGTGTGTGTGTGTGTGTGTGTGTGTGTGTGTGTGTGTGTGTGTGTGTGTGTGTGTGTGTGTGTGTGTGTGTGTGTGTGTGTGTGTGTGTGTGTGTGTGTGTGTGTGTGTGTGTGTGTGTGTGTGTGTGTGTGTGTGTGTGTGTGTGTGTGTTTGTGTGCGCGCGTGTCTCTGTATGTGTGTGTGTGTGGGGGGTTGTGTGTGTGTGTGTGTGTGGGGGGGGTGTATGTGTGTGTGTGTGTGTGTGTGTGTGTGTGTGTGTGTGGGGGGGTGTATGTGTGTGTGTGTGTGTGTGTGTGTGTGTGTGTGTGCGTGTGTGTGTGTGGGGGGGGTGTATGTGTGTATGTGTGTGTGGGGGGGGTGTATGTGTGTGTGTGTGTGTGTGTGTGCGCGTGTCTCTGTATGTGTGTGTGTGTGTTCCCGTACACACGGACTATTGATGACCACGCTCCGAACCAGTGGCGGCGGCCTCCCGTTTGGCCACACGCCGAGCCATGGTCCCCATTTCCTGGGGCGCAGTATCTCGCCGGCGGCACTTCCGGCCTGGAATGGCGACATGTCCGGCAGCGTGCTCCTCCAGTGATCCTGGATCCTCCAGGGAGCGGCGCTCCTGGTGCCCAGTGTAGAATTATCTTTCGGAGATAGGCAAAAGCCGGCGCAGTGGCGCACGCTCACCTTCACACGCACTGATTTGAGGGAAGTTTGCGTTTCCAAATGCTACAAGCCCACACAAATATTTTCTGGTACGCACTTCCTTTCGAATTCCGGATGCACTCAAGGCTACGATATTCCCCAAAGTAATGGGCAGCATTCTACGATGTTAAGTATGTTTCTGAAACGCCCAACTATCGTCGGGTGTTCTCCCAGGAGCGACGGTTCGATATTCACTGAGGGGACACACTCAACTGTCGTGATGCTCCCGGGAAAATAGGCCGCTCGATCGAACATGGCATGCAGGATATGTCATATAGTCCGGTGTTTTGGTATACTCGCCATGCATGAACGCCATGAACGGCATCCTATGGATTATGAAAGTAGTTTGGAACTCTGAGCTCAAATGCAGCAGCCATGAATTCAGATGCCTTGCCACTAGGTGTCCCCGGCATGTGGCATGACTATGGATTGAGCCAGCGTCGTGGATAACACGCTGTGAGTCGGCAGCACGGTTTGCCAGTGGCCACCTGTCACCTGGACAGTGAAATAGGGTGCTATTAAATTTATATTAGGCATCCACATTGGCCTTCATTGGCCATACTTGCCGCAGACTTCAGGTGTGCTCGTGCCAGGTCTGGTAGAGCGTATTCGTTTTCCAGCCAGTTCCAGACGGTCGGCGGGCAGGTGTGCCTCAGCTCTGGTGAGATGACGTCTGCTCTTCTGTCGAGTCGCTGTCATTTCGAAGCTCTGGGAAAGCTCTGTCTATCTAGATCCAGTTGTGTCCCCGCTATGTTGGAAGGCGGCGACTATTTCCCCGGCTGAGCCTATCGCCGCATCCGGCTGCATAGCGACCACTACGACTCCAATAAAAATCACACTCATCCGGCAGGACAGTCTGGCTAGAAAAGTAGTTTTGTACCGAGTATCTGTCAAAATAAAAAAGCAGCCACGTGTGTGTAGTGGTGCAGTAGACGTTCAGAGACGAGCGACACGGCCCCTGCCCTGATAAATGCCACCGGCGTGTGAGGAGACGACCTTCTTCAGAACTGTCACATATGTGTTGTATTTTAAGCCATGTGGCATCGTCATACTACTGAGCGTGTGCTAGCGCAACTTCGTGCTTTTCACTTTTACGAACACTTTCATTTTGTCTTTCAATGAGACCTTCGTGATCTCGTTCTGCTTAGTGGTGGCCTTTTGATACCGTAATATCATTCACATTTTGCACACTCGATATCTGTCACGGTCACGTACTGTATCTATGATCAGCACATGCATATCAGGGCGGATCCATGAGTTTCAATTGGGAGAGGACCTATTAGAAGGGGCGCTATTTCTTCCGAATAGCGCCATTGCAAGTCCCTGGAGAGGGACTTTTCGAAGGGACTTTGCAAAAGTCCAGGACATTCGGCTGAAAATCCGTTGGCGGAAGGTCGGGGTGTGCTCGAACGTACTGAAGGGACGCTGTTTCTTATCAAGAAAAGAGACTTTGGCTGAAAAAAAAACATTGAGAGAGGCGGGGGTGGATGCACTACTGTCTTCCCAGAAGGGAACGTTTCCCGATCAGAGGGGAGTTACCTTTCCATCCGGGGTGGGGGCGCATGCTCCAGTGCCTCCCTCCTGTATCCGCTCCTGGCGCATTCAGAGCAATGTTACGAGATGCAACATTTGCCGTATATATGTGTTCAGTGCGCGTTTGACCATGGTCCCGCGCATATGCATCGTACATGCTACATATATCTGAGCATTTCAGCCATCTCAATAATTTCCATAAAACGACGTCCCTGGAATAAATATAGTCACACACCTGCAAATGTGTGTGACTTTATGTAAACATCTCTTTTACAGCAGATATGAGCTTTTGTCATATAATATCCCCAATACCTGTCCATGAATAAAAAGCCAAACAGTTCCCTTGGTATAAATGTCCCATGAATTTTAGCGATTTTTTTAGTCACGTTTCGCTGTTAGGGCCGGAATGTTCAAAGAAAGTCACACGTGCCTGAAGCTGAACATGTAGTGTTTCTTGCAATCTACCATCACTTTTTTGCGAAGAACGTACTGTCGTTCCATTTTGCAAAAGTACCACCCCTGAATTGGTTCTCTTTCTGCGTACTACAGATCCTACAAGGTCAGGATGCCCTTAAGATGCTGGCATGTAAGCAGTCAAGTTTTGAAATTTGCGGATGATTTGAAGGTCTTTAGGGCAATAACAGGTCAAGATGAGCATGTCTCGCTGCAAAAAGACTAAGACGAACTTGTGAAGTGGTCCGAAGAATGGCAAATTAAATTTAATTTTGATAAGTGCAAAATCATGCATGTAGGTAAGCAGCATATGAAGGCTCCATACTTGATGGGTGGCCAAGTGCTATCAGTGACTCAACAGGAGAAGGATTTAGGTGTTATTCTAAACACAAAACTGGAGGCATCAGAACAGACCAAGGAAGCCAGGAAGAAGGCACTGAGAATGCTCGGGGCAATAAATAGGAATGTATCATACAGAAGTGAGGAAGTGATCAGGAAGCTTTACTGTGCATACGTCAGGCCACATTTGGAATACTGCATCCAAGCTTGGTCTCCTAGCTATGAAAAAGATTGTTGGCTTTTAGAGAGAGTACAAAAGAGGGCTACAAACATGGTTAATGGCATAAGCAACCTGGCATATGAGGAAAGATTGAAGAAATTGAATATGTTTTCGCTTAGATATAGAAGGCTGAGAGGAGATCTCATCGAGGTCTTTAAATTTGTCCATGGTCTGGAGAGGGGATACCTTGGGGAAATGCTTGAATTGAACAGAAATGATGCAATTAGAGGTCATAAATTCAAAATTAAAGTTAATCACAGCAGAACAAGGTTAAGGCAAACTTTCTTCACCAACAGGGTAGTAGAACACTGGAACCAGCTGCCAGAAAACATTCTCAGTAGCAGCACATTGAACATCTTTAAAAACAGCATAGATAATCATTATAAGAATAGAGGGCTTGCTTTTCAGTATTACAGGGAGGGCTGATCGATAGATTTGGTGGGCAACTGGTTCAGTGTACAGAGTGCAACCAAGAAGGGCCCTTGTGGCTCATAGTTGCACTAATCTTTTATGTCTTTATGTGATGGGTTACCCCATGACTGCTAATCAGGTACCCCGTACTGCACAGGAGTGTTTTACAAGACCAGGATGCTCCTACAATTACTGGAATTCCATTCTCTTCAGGGATTCCAACAACTCTTAGGCGTCTTTAAAACTTCTGGAATGGCCCTGCAGTGGCTGGGCTTTCCCTTTGCAGGCTGTTGGATGCTCCTATAAATATTGGTGTATCCTTCTGTTGCTGGGTGGCCAAATAATAGCTCGGGTTCCCTCTGCACAACACAGGGGTGTTCCTATAATCGCTGGGTAGCCCTAAGCAATTCGGAAAGGGCTAATGCCTCTGCCGAGGCTGGTTTGTGACCGACTATAGTGGAGACTTCGGACGAAGTGTGTCCGATTATTGTCATTACAGCCCAAGAAATGTTTACCATTGGTGGTTTACACCATGGACAATTAACTGGAATAGGGTCCAAAAACTGTCACTAATTACCAAACTCAAGCCAACATCCTACAAGGAATTCGAAATCCGACATTGGCCTCTTAAGTCCCTTAATTGAATAAACCTGCAAATGGTGGGTGAAGTAGAAAAGACCTTGCCAAAACTGCCGGACACCATAACTTTAGCACTGCTGACAGGACGAAATTGAAACCAACACAAATGAAATTTATGTCAGAGACTAAACTGCGAACAAAATATTAGTGCGAGTTAGAGCGTGGCAAACGCGACCAATTGGCGATCCATTGTAAATAACAGTGCAGCGGATGTGAAAACCTTGCATACCTGGCAACTTGAGAAAAACAAAGTGGATTGAGGCATGCGACCAAGGAATTACGGGTGCGAGCACAATCGGTCAACATGCATAAATTGTATCCATTTTGACCAGTGGCCTTTTAGCCACGGCTCAGCGAACAAAGTGCCCAAATGAACAGGTAAGTTGTACCGTACTTCTGGAAGTAGGGTACCTGTAAGGTAGGGCACCCTACCTGTACCTGGAAGTAGGGTACCCTACCTGTAGTAGGAAGGAAACAATACGGGCGGCACCAGCCCAGAGCCGAGCGGCGGCCGACAGAACAGGCTGCAGGGAGTGAGTATCGGAACTCGTTTGAAAGGAGGTGCCCAGCCGATCAATGGAACGTAGCCATCGTCGCGGCACGGCACGACGCGAGTGTTTGGTTCGGGTCAACTCGTGTTTCGCGGCGTCTGGTCTTGGGAAGCCCAATGCGGTCCACCAGTCACAGTTGGGATCCACAGTTGGGATGGCCGGCGACGTCATCTCATTGTCCCCGACCCACCAACATCGGAGCAAATGGCTGCTGGACGGCCTTGCGTGAACTGCGTCTCCGGTCCGGTGCCGTCCCTGCTGACCCTGCTGACCCTGCTCGTATCCCTGCTAATCCTGCCCACGTCTCCGCTGACAGTGTCCATCGTCCCGCCGACCTTGTTCACTGTCTCTGCTGACCATACCATCGTCCTGATCCTGCCAGCGTCTCTGCTGATCGTACCCCGCACCCAGCGGCGCAACTAGGATAATGTGACGGAATTGGCTGACATTTTTAGGGGCCCACCTGTCTCCAAAGTTAAAAAGTTCCCGGTTTTCGATTGCTATTTCTTCCCGCGGGTAGTAGAAACCTGCATTACGTCCATGCATCGTCGTAGGTGCAATGCTTAGCTTGTTGAGAAAGGTAAGTGTACGCGTCTCCCACGTCCCGGACCGCGGAGCTGCCCATGCTGGCTTTTACTGCCCGAGACGCATTCACGGACGGCGGAACACGGCTAGACATGTTCCGCCGTGACGCATGACCCCTTGGCTAGACATGTGTCTAGCCAAGGGGGACGGCACCTATCCAAGGACAGCTGTCACAATTTCTGAAGTTGCTTCACTTGGTCTACTTGAGATGAGTTCTAACCTCCCCGTGATGATGCATGTGTATGCACGTCAACTACTTAGACATATTTTGTGGTCCCTCACAAACTTACCTCGTTGGGCCAGTCAGCAAATCGACTTCGCCGGCCTGGGAGTTGAAATCCCCAGGCCGGCCAGGTAAGTTTGTGAGGGACCACAAAATATGTCTAAGTAGTTGACGTGCATACACATGTAACCATTCTTCCAACTTCCGATATGCGCAAGCTAAAATAAAATGCAACAGGTCGTTAAAATGGTTTGGCCTTAGAGAACCCGAAGCATACCTTACATTTGCATTTTGACCGATAATCAGGTCACCAGAGGTGATGTTAAGTTACTATAAGGATCTGGACATGTGGTCCTGGAGTAATGACGATTTTCCGGAGGCCCACTGCGAACTTTCGAGGTCCGACGCAATTTTTCCGAACCTCTTCTGAATTTGTCGGAGCCCGGGTCGCCTTATGAGGTCTCGGTGTTCATTTTTTGGGCCAACTCGGTTTCTCGGTCTCCGCCTCGATTTTTGAGCCCCCGTCGCAATACTTTGAGCTCCAGCGCGATATTTGGGCGCCGGTGCCATTGCTTCGAGGCCCAGACGCTATTTTTTCCGGTTTCACATGCACTTTTAGGGGCCTCGACTGAAATTTTTGGGATCACAATGCGATTTTTGGGAGCTTCGGCTGGATGCCTCTGGTATCCTGGTGTGCTTTTGCTTGCATCATGGGAACTTTTAGGATCCGGCGCGAATTGTTTTTCGGGATTCAGGCACGTTTTATTCACTGGACAATGTGTCGTGCCCGGCCCTAAATCGCATTGGGCTCCCAAAGCACGTTGGGCCCTATATTGAGGTGTCGGGCCCAGCTAAAGTGTGATGGGGCCTAAAAGTACGTTAGTGTTCCTAAGGTATATGGGGCGCACCTAAAACTTGTTTTGAGGTGTCAGACATGTTGAAAGCTAAGGCATGTCGAAGGCTCCCGAAGAGCGTTGGGTATCCTAGAGTGGGTTGGAGGCCCCAAAGATCACGCTTCTATCTGCTGCAGCACATTTTGAAGGTTTGGCGCGCTTTTAAGGGACCCCGCCACTTTTTAGGGGCCTCCAAACACACCCCAGAGGTCGAAACAAACCTTAGGGACAATCGGTAAGTTTTTAAAGGTCTCAGGGCACCAAGAAGACGCAAGCACGTTAATTGATGCTCCCAGAGGCAGAACTAGGATTATCATCAAAGGGGAAAGTAATCTCGAAGGGGCCTACCCATCCCAATAATACAAGTTTCAGGAATTATTCAACTAATCTGAACAATACTCAATGTTTCAATAATACAGCTTATTTGCAAATGGATCTATTTTTTGTTGCATTGAAGCAATTAGTGACGACTTGACTTTCCTGTGGTATGGGGCCCAGCTTACCACCATCGTTTGTAAGTTACCGAATGCCAGAGGTACGGGGTTCGATTCTCTGCGGTGCCCGCCCTTCCTGTCAGGGTGAGAGGCAGGCGACGCTATATGGCGTCAGCTGTTAAGTGCGTCGTGAAGTTACAACCAACCCAACTGAGTCACCGGATCCCTTCCCATCTTGACGACAGCTTTTTTCCGACTCCGACTTTTCGAACACCCGGTTTGATTTTTTGGTCCTGGAGCATACATTTGCATGCCCCAACGTGAATGAGGCTCCGCGTGATGTTGTGGGGCCTAGGACGTTTATGTCAGTGTCCTATGCGATTTTTGGGTGCCTATCGCTCGATTTGTACTGATTCCGAACGATTTTCTTGGCCTGGATTGGGTTTTAGAATCGGGGTTGATTTTCCGGGCCTGGATGAATTTTACGTGGTCTCTGCTTATTTTTTTTCTGAGGCTTCAGCATATTTTTCTTGGTGGTCCCGATGGGATTCTAGTACCCTGGTTTAATTTCTCTAGGCCTTGTGAGAGTTCGATACACCGCTGCATATATTTCAGGCACTTGACGTGAATTTGTGAGGACTCAAGGGGAATTTTGATGATCTTTTTTGCGATTTGTGTGGGCCTGGTGCTTTTCTGCTCCTAATAAATGTTTATGTTTGTTTGTTATTTGGGCTTTAGGGCGCCTCAACTAAGACTTCTTTATCTTCAATTACATCAAATTCGCTACCTCCCAATGCATACCTAAATATCTGACCTCCAGACCCAGATGCATAACCTTACACTGATCATCACTGAAAGACTATGCTATTTTTTTGTAGCTCCATTTTTGGGTCCTCCACGTCTAGCTGCATATTGCAAGATTCATCACTTTTGTTAGCCATTCATACCAGCTTGATGCCACAAACAAATTTAAGCATCCTAATACTCAGCCCTACCTCAATGTTATTCACAAATATGATGACGAGAAGTGGACCAAGAATCCAGCCCTGCGGCACTCCATCCAGGACAACCTTCCATTCAGATTTTCATCCACGAAATACTACCATTTGTTGCCTTCTCCCTAGGCATGCTTCCGTCCAGCCTGTACATTTTCCATCAGCCCTGTGCTGCTATAGCTGTGTACCTTTGGCCTCTGGAACGCCAGTCATGCTACGTAGTTAATGATGCTCGTAAAAAGGAGCACAAACGGCTATGTAAGAAGCTACTCTATTCGCTGTGCGCTGTTCTTCCACTATTTTCGAAATTCGACATCTTTCCCCACTGACCGTATCCGCCTCATCTTGTCTATTCCTTTCCGATCGTGTGTGTCCCCGTTCATTGCGCTCCCATTCCTACTAGCCTCTTTTCACTTACTAGCCTCGTCTGACACCGTGTTACTTGCTGGTAACCCTGTCTCCATCCATGAAGACACTTCCTGCATCCCTAGTGACATTCTGCGCACTACATTGTCTCTCCATGATGGTTCGAAACTGTTGAATGAAATGAAATGAAAAGTTCATGTCGTCGTCACCAGCACAAAGGACGCACGTTCGGTGGACTAAGTAAATAATAAATGTTCCCTGACCGGTCAGAGGTGGTAGTCTCACGGTTCGCATACCAGCGCCAGATATCACGATTCGGAATCGAATATGCATGTCAAAAGGCCTGTGAGTGTGGAGAGTAACCTCATTCATACGACAAACAGGAAATTACAGACGGACTTTTCGTCTTCGGGAAGCGCCTGAGAATATTAATGGGGCCAACTTTAATTAAGATTCCCGGCCAAATGCGACAGAAATTCGCAGTATTAAATACGATAGAAGAGTCGTCGACAGTGCTCTGCGTTACTTTATTGCCAAGTTGATAGCGGATGAAACACCTCGTCTCCCCTCCACTGTTCCACATCGGCACACTAAATTCGGAGACGATCGATACCAACACCAGCACGTGTGCAATCATTGTTTGATTTTCCAGTCGGACATCGCACCCTGTGAGGTCACCACCCTCCGGATCTTATCGACCATGGCACGCGGCGCTCTGACCACCTCCCGCTTTGCCGGTTGGCACCGGCGACTCCTGTCTGGCTATGGTATCACGGTCGGTGCCAGGTCCGGGCCTACGGGTACAGTCAGGATCAGGCCGCCTGGCCACGGTGTCGGGAGCAATAGTCGACTGGTCAGGATCACACCACTGGTGCAGGGTGCTTAGGGTTGTAGTCGCCCTTTTATGATCGGATCACTGGTGCACGGTACTGAGGGTTATAGTTCTTGGCCAGGAGCAGACCACTGTTGCACGGCACTGAGGGTTGTAGTCGCCCGGTTAGGATCACACCACCCGAGCACGTTACTGAGGGTTATAGTCGCCCGGTTATGATCAGACTACTGGGGCACGGCATTGAGGTTATATTCGCCCAGTCAGGATCAGACCATTCTGGCACGGTACTGTGGGTTACAGTCGCCCGGTCAGGATCAGACCACTGGGGCACGGTACTGAAGGATCAGACCACTGGGGCACGACACTGAGGGTTATAGTCGCCCGGTTAGGATCACACCACTCGGGCACGGTACTGAGGGTTATAGTCATCTGGTTAGGATCAGACCACTGGGGCAGGGTACTAGTCAGGCGTCAGAATCAGAACACGTAATCAGCCAAGGTCGTCACGGTAGGCAGTCAGAAGTGGACACGGTAGACACACACGGTAGACACAGGTCTTGAACGGTAGAGCTTAACACGGATTGGGTTTCCGTATGGATATCCTTTTGACACGAACAATGAACAACGGAGCGGATCGGATTCCGTTTTTTGACAATAAAGGATAGGCTTTGAATAACGAATTGACTCTCCAACGTTTGCGTGGCAACAAAAATGAAACAAAATAATGATATTTCTTTCTGTTTTCGAAGCATAGCTTTCCATAATAAAATGTTGGTATTATAAAAGCATGATGATCATGCTTTTCTAATTGTCATAAAAATATACAATCCCACTAATCACCATCTTGCTACATTGCCATTCGCGCCTCCAGGCACAAAATATGCCCTCACCCAGGGGTACCCTCACCCCTGTAGACAAAGTGCGCCCTTGCAATTTTCTCAAGTCACTCTCTTCTTGGAAAATGTCGCCCCCTACCTGAAAATTTCCTCCACACTTTTCCTACCGTTTATACGCCTCGGTCTACAGAACATTTGATATGAGTCACCCGTTCATTGTTTGTATGCCTGTGTAATCATCCATTCAACACAAATATATGACAGACAGAATGGTCACAGTAGTTTGGGCCGCGCGCGAGGTAAAATGCAGACCTAACCTTTTTTCCAGCATAAAATACCACCACTAACGGTGAGTACCAACTCTTTCTTCCCTTCGAATGACATGAATTTCAGCGAAACATAATGTTAGATGCGACGCATGAGCGGAAATTCAGCAAAGGCGCATGCAGCCACCAGCCGGCGACGTGTTCGACCCAGGAGTTCGCCGGGCCGTGGTCAGCACGGGCATGACCACCGGCGAGAATACGCCCTGCGAACGGCGTCTCGCGCTTATCGAAATTAACATCTTGCGAACGGTGTGTCACAGCTGTCAAAATTGACACTTTGAGAAAGGTACATTCGTAACAGTCTTACGTTCCCATGAAACGGTGAGATGAGATCTTCCAACAGAATTTGTCCTAATATATGAATCATACTCGCTTCGCACAGGAACACAGTCATACTCATATCATACTAATATCATATCATATCATACCATATATCAATCATATCATAGCACATCATCATGTCATATCATTCTAGCGTCGCACAGTCCTGAAACGGTGATCATTTTCGGAATGTATTTCAATTTATGTTTCACTAGAGTAGTCATGGGATCATACGCCAAATATGCATAGCCGTGCACACAAGAGTCGTGTGTGAAGTGTGATTAACTGCTGAAGAAGTACTTGGCAAAGGATAGTGGCAAGCATGCGTTCACTCATAATCCTTACTTCCGCACGGCCTCGTAACCAACTTCCATGTTGAGCAAGCACTATGCAGGTATCGGCCAATGTAATTGATGATGTGTACTTTGTGGTTTCATGGGAACCACCAAAATGTGAACAATTTATCTCATCAATGTGCATTCTTGCTTGATTCAGCGGTTATGGTATCGCACTGCATGGTTAATATATCGCGCGAGTATGTAAGGCCATTGACATTGACGTTAACAAATATTCGACATTGACGACTGGGTTGTTTAAAAAAACGGCTCGTGAACTATTTCCGATGTGATTGCGGTGCACTGGCTACGCACTTCACTGTGCATGCGGATGTAAAGTACTTGGATAATTTCATGACGTCGTTTTGTCCCAAAATGTGGATGACTTTGACAAATAGCTGTATTATCCCGTCCCTCCTAGCATACTAATAACATCCACGTTGAAACTTGAAAAGTTTGCATGCACTGGCATGGAAGAGAAGCAAAGATTCAAACCATTATGCCTAAATCTAATCATCTGTGGCTACCAAAACTTCAACATACACGAAGCCTAACTCAGTAAATATTGGTGCAAATTTGCCGAGTACAGTCACCAACGCCTTGAAACGGACTTCAGAAGCATCTACTAGCAATGCTTCCGCACAGCTACTGCTAAGCCATCATGTCGGTTTTGCTGATGGGCTATAAACTGGATATCGGTGCATATGGCCTTCCAGTCACCCCATCAGAACATAACAGCCTGCCATATGAGCTGCGGCTATTGTTACGACAGCAGTTATCATGCGGCTTACAACACTCATCAGTTGTCGTAACAATGAATATATAAAACAAACATGCCACCGCCATCCGGGACTAAAATAAAATGAGGCATGAGTAGCAGCGTAACCAGGGTCAGGTAAGGCCTCTTCCCTCAGCGACAGGGGGCCCCTACCGCCACGGCGGATCCCATAGCAGATGAAGGAGGCCCCGTGGCCGCCACAGAATGGTCGCCACAGGAGGCCCCGTGGCCGCCACAGCATGGTCGCCACAGGGGGACCCGTGACCGTCACAGAATGGTCGCCACAGGAGGCCCCGTGGCCGCCACACATGGTCGCCAAGGGGCCCGTGACCGCCACAGAATGGTCGCCACAGGGGGACCCGTGACCGCCAGAGAATGGTCGTCACAGGAGGTCCCATAGCCACCACAGCATGGTCGCCACAGAAGGTCCCGTGATCGCCACAGCATGGTCGCCACAGGGGGACCCGTGACCGCCACAGCATGGTCGCCACAGGAGGCCCCGTGGTCGCCAAGCATGGTCGCCACAGGAGGCCCCGTGGTCGCCAAGCATGGTCGCCACAGGGGCCCGTGACCGCCACAGAATGGTCGCCACAGGAGGTCCCGTGATCGCCACAGCATGGTCGCCACAGGGGGACCCGTGACCGCCACAGAATAGTCGCCACAGGAGGTCCCGTGACCGAGAGAGCAGCGTCACCAGTCAACACCTCAGGGAGGGAAAGGGAGAGAGCAGTGCCACCAGGCGCCATCTTAGGGAGGGGAGGGAAGGGAGCAATGCCACCAGCAACCATCTCAGGGAGGGAAGTGGAGGGAGTAGTACCACCAGGCGCCATCTTAGGGAGGGGAGGGGAGGGAGCTGTGCCACCAGGCGCCACCTCAGAGAGAGGAGGGGAGGGAGCAGTGATACCAAGTGCCATCTCAGGGAAGGGAGCAATGCCACCAGGCGCCACCTCAGAGAGATGAGGGGAGGGAGCAGTGTCACCAGGCACCATCTCAGGAAGGGAAGGGGAGGGAGCAGTGCCACCAGGCCGCCATGCCCGCCTCGCTGAGCACGCCTCACCCCGCGCGGCCTCACACCGCCCGGTGACGTCACATCGGCTCGGTCGGAGGGGCGCGGCGGACAGCGATGAACGCCACGGCATGCGTTTTTTGGAAACTGCACCCGCGACAAGACGGATGACGGGGAAACTGGGCAGAGAAATGGAGTAAAAGCGCGCGCCGACAGAGACAAATGACATAGGGACAGAGCAGATGGAACGAGCAGACGGATTATCGCTTTATTACGCTTTACCGTCGGACAGCGGGGAGGAGTGTCGGTGGGGTCGACCGCGGGGGACGAAGGGGGAGGGGGACGCTCGAGTATCGTAGACGGTGGTGGGTTGGCTGACATAGTCGGCATCGGGGGAAGGGAGGGGAGCAGGAAATAGCTGCCACTGAGGTCAGAGATCAACGGAGACACGTCGCTGATGTACCAATCCAACACCGGTGCCGGCGTCACCAACACGTCATCGACACATCACCGACACGTCATCGACACGTCACCGACACGTCACCAACACGTCATCGACATATCACCGACACGTCATCGACACATCACCGACACGTCACCGACACGGCATCGACATATCACCGACATCACATCGACACGTCACCGACACGTCACCGACATCACATCGACACGTTACCAACACGTCATCGACACATCACCGACACGTCATCGACACGTCACCGACACGTCACCAACACGTCATCGACACATCACCGATACGTCATCGACACGTCACCGACACGTCACCGACACGGCATCGACATATCACCGACATCACATCGACACGTCACCGACACGTCACCGACACGTCACCGACACGTCACCGACATCACATCGACACGTTACCAACACGTCACCGACATCACATCGACACGTTACCAACACGTCACCGACATGTCACCGACACGTCATTTGCACGTCACCAACACGTCATCAACACGTCATCGACACGTCACCGACACGGCATCGACATATCACCGACATCACATCGACACATCACCGACATATCACAAACATGTCATCGCCACGTCACAAACATATCACCGACACGTAATCGACACATCACCGACACGTCATCGACTCCGACACCACATCGACACATCGACACATCACCGACACATCACCGACACGTCACCGAGACGTCATGGACACAGCACCGACGCGTCATCGACACGTCACCAACACGTCATCGACACGTCATCGACACGTCACAAATACGTCATCGACACATCACCGTCACGTCACTGACACGTCACCGTCACGTCGCCGGCACATCACCGACACGCACCTCGGTCCGACAAGACGAGCGGCTGAAATGCGTGCCATAATCAAATTACGGCCACCTCTGCGGGGTGAGTACAGGGAGGCCTGGCGTCAGTCGGGCGCCGGCCACGCACTGAAGGTGCAGCTGATGTGCGGATCCGCAGAACCACGGAGGTGGCATGTCGGGGGACGGTGATCGGAGACGGGGTAATGAGGCGTGCTGCACCATGACATGATGCATTCATGTGACTTGCAAGCAAGCACGTACTGCCGGGGCGTGGCTCTCTATATGTGTGTGAGAAATCCAGCACCCGTAAACTTAGCCTCAGGGCAGGGATCGTTGACGTCTGAACAGGGCATGCATGGACTGGGGCATTATACATACAACTTGGATGGTTTGGGCTGCATTCTCGTGCGCATACTTATTGGCCCCGAACTTAAAAAATTACATTAAATTGGCTTTGCACCAGCAGATCATCCTATCTTTCGCTATTCCATTTGTTTTGACCTTGACTCTATGACACTGGTCGCACCGAAACCTGTCACAGGAAATCCTTTAATACCGATTAGTTTTCCGCACAATTACAAAATGATAATTCAAAATTGCACTTTCCATATAAGCACTATCACCTATAAGACTAAACTCGATGCCGGAAAGAACGTCTCCAAGCCTGCAGCAACAACAACAATCAGCAGACGCTAACCCACCTCCCTCACTGGTGGATCCAGGAGCTGGGGGAATGTGTTCTCCGTGATAGAGATGTGGCGCCACTCATAACGCTCGAGTGCACCCCTCCCCCCCCTGCTTAATGGATTTCCCAGCCGATGGCGCACTTCAGAGTAGGAAAGGCTTCCTGAGAAATGGTGTCCCTCCAGAACCAAATTATCGTTCCCCGGTCAAACGTTT
Organism: Imbricaverruca yamaguchii; assembly: GCA_034440575.1. Taxonomy (NCBI): domain Eukaryota; kingdom Metazoa; phylum Arthropoda; class Thecostraca; family Neoverrucidae; genus Imbricaverruca; species Imbricaverruca yamaguchii. Next base: position 104,590 of record JAOTOL010000891.1, on the reverse strand, counting down.
ACACCCGCCCCTGCCTTCCCTGTTATTCAATGGAATCATCATCTGTTGAACATACTGTCAGGTTATGCCTACCAATCCCATAAACATACAGTATCATATAGAAACGGGCTGATCCAGCACTTTTGATTGGATGGGCACTTCTTCTGGAGGGGTACCATTCCACCGGAGAACCTCTGCTGCTAGGATGAGCGCCATCGGCTGAAAAAACTCGTTCAGCGGTAGAAGGGTGTGGTGATTCGGCCAAGGATCCTGAAAGGGACCTTGCCTTTTTTAGCACGAGCAGCGCCACATATTTTTCTTAATAGAGTGTATGGCATTATTCAGCATCATCTTGCTTCTGTTCACACAACCTGGATTTTCGAAATCTAGCATTAGACTTGTGTTGATGAATTGGAAGGCACCACCTCCAAAGCACGAACAGTGTTATGGAGCACCAATCTGAACTTTCGGAATATCTTGCTACTCATCATGGTTGTCATCGTAGACTAAAGATAACAACCGAAGTGATGTTGCAAAACGACCCAGGTGACGTTGCAAACTGACCCAGGTGATGTTGCAAACCGACCCAGGTAATGCTGCAAAACGGCCCAGATGATATTGCAATTATAAACAAAGAAACCTCAGGAAGTCCTTCTCTATGACTTATGTGCATCGTTGGAAATTTCGGTATAGCTGGTATGGCAAAGCACACAAAACCGAAACTATGAAGTAAAATTTTCTAAGGAAACAACCTCACAATCTTTCCACATGCTTTGGAATCTTGTCATTTTCCATTGACAAATCATTTTCTATTGAAAATGACAAGATAAGTAAGTATTGCAGTATTGACGTACAACCGGGTTTCCACTTCTTCATAATTGCGGGCAATTGGGGAAGTTGAGGTAAGTTGTGTCAATTTTTAATCGAGAGGGCCTTCAGCGCATGTGGTGAGACAGATTGATTATGTGTGCACATATTCTGAAAGAGTGATCTTTTGCGCACAAATGAGTCACACACAGGATTTTTTTCTGAAACAATTATCAAGTAGTGATATTTTGAGTTCTCCTCACGTATTACCCTTGTCTCAACTTACCGCGGGCGTAGGGAAAGTTGATCCCGGTGGTGGGGTAAGTTGATCAGAAACCTTATTTATGTAAACAAATGCTATGCCGACTAATGGGGAGTGTTACGTTTAGTGTTGCAGGCTATTTGTGGTCACTTTTTGTTGTCTCAGATGTTCTGGCTGGAAAACATGAAAGCTATTTGAAAATATCATGCAATATACTTCGACCTAGATTTTCATCACCATTTTCTCTGGTATTGTCACACCATAGATCACCACATAATAATCTACTCAAAGGCAAGACGCCGAAAGATAACTTCATGCCAATTTATGTCATGTTTCATGAGAAAAACATCAGCAGCAAGGAACACATTAATAGACCAGTGCTCATAAAGACATAAAGACATAAAGACATAAAGATTAGTGCAACTATGAGCCACAAGGGCCCTTCTTGGTTGCACTCTGTACACTGAACCAGTTGCCCACCAAATCTGTCAATCAGCCCTCCCTGTAATACTGAAAAGCAAGCCCTCTATTCTTATAATGATTGTCTATGCTGTTTTTAAAGATGTTCAATGTGCTGCTACTGACAATGTTTTCTGCAGCTGGTTCCAGTGTTCTACTACCTGTTGGTGAAGAAAGTCTGCCTTAACCTTGTTCTGCTGTGGTTAACTTTAATTTTGAATTTATGACCTCTAATTGCATCATTTCTGTTCAATTCAAACATTTCCTCAAGATATCCCCTCTCCAGACCATGGACAAATTTAAAGACCTCGATGAGATCTCCTCTCAGCCTTCTATATCTAAGTGAAAACATATTCAATTTCTTCAATCTTTCCTCATATGCCAGGTTGCTTATGCCATTAACCATTTTTGTAGCCCTCTTTTGTACTCTCTCTAAAAGCCAACAATCTTTTTCATAGCTAGGAGACCAAGCTTGGATGCAGTATTCCAAATGTGGCCTGACATATGCACAGTAAAGCTTTCTGATGACTTCCTCACTTCTGTATGACACATTCCTACTTATTTCCCCAAACATTTTCAGTGCCTTCTTCCTGGCTTCTTTCGTCCATTCTGATGCCCCCAATTTTGTGTTTAGAATAACACCTAAATAATTTTCCTGTTGAGACACTGATAGCACTTGGCCACCCATCAAGCATGGAGCCTTCATATGCTGCTTACCCACAGGCATGATTTTGCACTTATGAAAATTAAATTTCAATTGCCATTCTTCGGACCACTTCACAAGTTCGTCTAAATCTTTTTGCAGCGAGATATGCTCATCTTGACCTGTTATTGCCCTAAAGACCTTCAAATCATCCTCAAATTTCAAAACTGTACTGCTTAGGCCACTTTCAATGTTATTTACAAATATAATGAACAGTAGTGGCCCCAGTACTGACCCCTGGGGGACTCCACTAAGAACATTTTGCCATGATGACTTTGTACCATTTAGCATCACTCTTTGCTGTCTATCTGAAAGCCGCAACTCTATCCATTTTAAGATGCTACCTCCAATACTAGGGACTGAAGCTGTATCATTAACCGTTTATGGGGTACCTTGTCAAAGGCCTTACTAAAGTCAAGATATGCTACATCAACCTGATTTCCCTGATCAAATTGTTCTGTGGCGAAGTTCAAAAAGTCCAAGAGGTTTGTGAGACACGATCGTCCTTTTCTAAACCCATGTTGAGTATCTTGAATCAATCTGCTACCTTCCAGATAACTAACTATTCTATCTTTGATAATTGATTCGAGTACCTTGCAGACTAGGGATGTGAGACTTACTGGCCTATATTTTTAAACTTTCCCTCTTTCTCCTTTCTTGAAAATAGGAACTACATTTGCCCTTTTCCAATCGGTTGGAATTTCATTTTGTGAAACTGATCTACAAAATATTATACTAAGTGGAAATGCCAGTTCCTTTTCAGTTTCCCGCAACACCCTAGCATAAATATCATCAGGTCCTGCTACCTTGTTTGGCTTTATTTTCCTGATATGATTGTAAACAACATCACTATCAATGAAATCAACATCATTTGTCAGATCCCATGTCACTGAACTATGGTGTACGGTCGGAAGATTGGTCATATCTTCCAATGTAAACACTTATTTAAACTGCTTGCTCAGCTCCTCAACCATCTCACTATCCTCACCCAATGTAGTCCCGTTTACTTCCAGTGGACCAATTGTGCTAGAAACTTTACTCAGCTTGTAAAAACTAAAGAACTTTTTACTGCCCCCATTACAGTTTCTAGCTAAATCCAGTTCTTTGCTCGCTTTGCTGCTCTGGTTTTTTGCTTCACAGTGTCTCTAGCTTTTCGATACGCCTTTAGATTAACAACATTTGAGGCTTCTTTAAAGACTCTAAATGCAGTTTTCTTAGCCTTAATTGCTTTTATCAAGTCTGGTGTAAGCCATGCTGGCTTTCCTACCCTTCTTTGCGTCTTTGCTTTGGGGGACATGTCTAATCTGAATTTCCTTCAAGTAAGATTTGAACTTTTCCCAAATTTCACAGGCATTTAAATTGGAGAATTCTTCTTCCCATCTGATGGCACTTAAAGCCGCTCTCATGCAGTCAAAATCTGCTCTGTTGAAATTTGGAACCTTTACCAAATTATCCTTGATAATTTCCCCTACATATGCCTTGAATCTAACTATGTTATGGTCACTTTTTCCCAGAGTTTCGCCTACACTCAAGTCTTGAACCAAGTCACTTAAATCAGAGAATACAAGGTCCAAGAATGAACCACGCCTGGTAGGTTCCGATACAAACTGGTGTAAGAACAGGTCCTCTTCAAGGCATTTCCTAAACATTTTGCATGATGGGAGCCAACACCAGCATTTTCATAACCTCTTAGATTAAAGTCACCAAGAATAAGGCACTTCCTCTTAAAGTTTCTACTGATTTCCTCACAAATCACCTTGTCAAGCTCCAGTTGCTGAGAATGTGGCAGGGTTCCTGATCGGTAGAAAGCTCCTATCCTAAGAGTATTGCTGTTGCCTTTTCCCACAGTGACATCAAGCCAAATGGACTCCACAGACACATTTTTATCCCCACCTACTACTTTTGAGAACTGAATAAACTATTCAACACGCATTGCTGGACCCTTTCTTGCTGGACCCCTATTCACGAAAACATATTGTATCCCTGGATCTCATAGTCCTGTAAGTTATCTCCAAAATACCCTTCACTGACCCATGCCTCCGTAATGCAAACACAATCTGGTTCCTCCTCACAACATAACACTTGAACTCATCAAATTTGGAACGGATACTTGAGCATTAAACATCATACACTTAACAAATGCTCCATACCCACCTTTGGCTTTTTCATACTGAGGAGTTCTTTTATCACTAGATGAACTATCACTTGTCCCCTTGAACTCTCTGTCCCTATTTGCAGTCTTTGAGGTTCTATTGCCTTGGCTGACACTATTGGAATATTCCTGAGTTGGCAATGCAATTTCATCCCTCCCCACCCCATTTCCTAGTTTCCCTGAAGGACATGCTCGTACACTTTCCTAACACATGGACCCTTCAGAATAGGCATCCCTTGATAGAGGTCCCACGATGCATAAACCTGCTCCACTCGTCTACAAATGTAAAGCCTAGCTCATGGCAGAGCTTTCCTACCCTGGCTTAGCTGCAGTGCCCTAGAGCTCCACTCAGGGAGGCTCTAGCCCTAGGCAAAATTGCTGTTACAATGACTCTATTGGTACCCTTCAGGGTGGCCAAAAGGGTCCTGTACTCCAAGAAGCTCCTCCCCTACAGGACCTATGTTATTTACCCCTACATGCACTATGACTGTACTAAACTGGTGATCACTGGTGGCCTGTGCCACCACAGGTATCAGGTCCTTCACCTTGCATCAGGCCTGGTGATGCACCTCTGTCCCTCCTACCTTTACAAATACCTGCTCTAAATGTCCACACAGAGTCTCTACGACCAGCACTTGCTGACACTGGGCATATGATTCCCAATGCCTGTTATCCACGGCCCATCTTTCTCCGGTCGCGATTGCTCAACTATCCGCATACCCACCTCACTTCAGATCAACTATGGCTGCCCATCCCCTGACCATCCCATCCCGAAGTGTTTTCGGTGAATGTGAAGAGAATGCACATGCCTATAATTGTGTGTCATAATCCTAAGCGCATCTGTCACCACTTAAAGAAAATGTAAACATTTCCACGTCAAGTAAAAATTACTTCAGATCTTCAGGCACATTTTTGTCCAGGGTTCACCAGATAACTACTGCTCCCGGCCCGCCGTCCAACCAGAAATGGAGACTTCCTTCGAAGTGTCGGTGGCTAGCTTATGACACCATAGGAGGTGAGAAAAGGGGGTGGCTCAACTTTTCTGTATGCTCAACTAACCTCACTTTCCCCTACTTATGCTTCCTGTGTCAATCAGGCACTGTATGTCCAACGTTTTTCGAGGATCGCATTCCATATTACTCACTGATTGTGGCCTCTTCGCAAAACAAACAGAACGGGATGCAGGATGCACTGCTTGTGTATTTGCCCTTCATGATATTCACATTTTATTCCTGAGGCATCTTCCTTGGGCTGGCTGCCTTGATTTACCGGCAGCTGACCAAGTGAAATAGGATTCCATCCTATTCCCTCGGTGAAATAGGATTCCTTCCCATTCACCAATGGAAATGTTTTAGGGCCTATAATGCATGTTCGTGAAATTAGGAATAGCAACAGCATACGGCTCCAGCAGACACCTCCAGGACTAAGCAATCATGCCAACAAAATTTATGTTATTTGGCAGATTGTGTAGCCATACATCATAAGGTGTTAAAGAAGTAGCTTCAGTTGAATGTATGACTACATGGATTTACTCTATGGTATGACTTTAAAGACAAAGATATAAAAGATAATGTCAACTATGAGCCACAAGGGCCATTCTTGGTTGCACTGTGTACACTCAACCAGTTGCCCACCAAATCCGTCGATCAGCCCTCCCTGTAATACTGAAAAGCAAGCCCTCTTTCTTGTAATGATTGTCTATGCAGCTTTTAAAGACGTTCAATTTGCTGCTACTTACAATAGTTTCTGGCAGCTGGTTCCAGTGTTCTACTACCCTGTTGGTGAAGAAAGACTGTCTTAACCTTGTTCTGCTGTGGTTAACTTTAATTTTGAATTTATGACCTCTAATTGCATCATTTTTGTTAAGTTCAAACATTTTCCCAAGATATCCCCCCTCCAGACCATGGACAAATTTAAAGACCTCGATGAGATCTCCTCTCAGCCTTCTATATCTAAGTGAAAACATATTCAATTTCTTCAATCTTTCCTCATATACCAGGTTGCTTATACCATTAACCATTTGTGTAGCCCTCTTTTGTGCTCTCTCTCTCTAAAAGCCAACAATCTTTTTCATATTTAGGAGACCAAGCTTCGATGCAGAATTCCAAATGTGGCCTGACATATGCACAGTAAAGCTTTCTGATGACTTCCTCACTTCTGTATGATACATTCCTACTTATTTCCCCAAACATTATCAGTGCCTTCTTCCTGGCTTCTTTCGTCTGTTCTGATGCCCCCAATTTTGTGTTTAGAATAACACCTAAATAATTTTCATGTTGAGTCACTCATAGCACTTGGCCACCCATCAAGTATGGGGCCTTCATATGCTACTTACCCACATGCATGATTTTGCACTGATGAAAATTAAATTTCATTTGCCATTCTTCGGACCACTTCACAAGTTCGTCTAAGTCTTTTTGCAGTGAGATATGCTCATTTTTACCTGTTATTGCCCTAAAGATTTTCAAATCATCCGAAAATTTCCAAACCTTACTGCTTAGGCCACTTTCAATGTTATTTACAAATATAATGAACAGTAGTGGCCCCAGTACTGACCCCTGGGGGACTCCACTAAGAACATTTTGCCATGATGACTTTGTACCATTTAGCATCACTCTTTGTTGTCTATCTGAAAGCCACAAATCTATCCATTTAGTTACAGACTTTAGTTACAATCAGCTTGTTGCTGTTCCATAGCATGGTTCTAGCAACAAGCACGAATTGTAACCATACACTCATGTCACGGAGTAGATGTTTATAGTCATACATTCATATGTAACTTGTTTTGCAATGCCTTATCATGCATAGATGCATACATTTTCCACACGACATTAATTTAGTTGGCATAGTGGCCGATTTCTGAGGCTTCCTACTCTAGCCGTCTGCTGCGGCTGTTCCTAACTTCACGGACATTTATGGCCTCGCATTGAAAGACCCTATGAAAGTGCATGCAGTCAAATAGGATGGGCTACTGCATTAGACATGAGGACGACAATGCATGTTTTTAAGTATGGCATTAAGGTACGAATAAACGCCGCAATCTCATAGCGCGGAGGAAGACGCCACAGGACGGTAGGTGATGAGTACTTGCCTATTCTGAGCTAACAAAGGAAGTGGATATTTTAAAGGGTATATATTATAACATGTGTTACCTACTGGAATCAATATAATTAAATCTACCAAGTCAACTTTTTTGCGAAGATTCGCATTCCAAGCCACCAATAATTTTCTTAGTGTTATTGAAAATCCGTCTTGTCCCACCAGACATATGGTGAGATGGAGTGTTGCCGGTGCCAAGACCGCCACGCAACTGCGAGTGTGAGATGGGTACCGCTGTGCGACGGAAAACCAGTGAACACACGGACAAAAACAGTCATCATCACAAAGCGTTCGATGAAGTGCATTCAAATACTGAACAGAGGCGAAAGCGGTGTAAGCGGTGTGCAGCTCTTGTAAGAGCGTCCATGCCGAGGTCTTAGTATCTTATAGCTCTATTTAACTTTTGACTGCATGGTATTTATCACCAGCACTACTATATTTCATCCGGCTGCGGTTTCCAAACGAAAGCCAGGATACACAAGCAGGAACTCACTGTTTAAGTTGTTATATTTTGTATCCGGGACACGCTTATCTATTTACCTATCTATTCTCAATCTTACCGAAGTCGCAACAAACCTGCGTAATTTTATTACAGAAGTAATATATTTGTATTGTTATTCGACAACACATTGCATTGAAAGAGAACCATGTGCACTATATTGTCCTCTTCTAAATCTGCTATGAATCCCTAACTCCACTCACATGCATAATGCGCCAAGGGCACATTTAGTGTATGTATAGGTGGCCAATTTTGGCTACTCTGACGCATAGGACTACAATGGCCAGGATCCGGTGTGTGCCTATGGGAGAACCATGGATTACAGATGCAGATACCATGTGGGTCGAGGGGAGAATCATGGATTACAGATGAAGATGCCCTATGGGTCGAGGGGAGAGCGAAGGATTACAGATGCAGATGTTATGTGGGTCGGGTGGAACCATGGATTATAATGAAGATGCTATGTAGGCCGAGGGGAGAACTATGGGTTACAGATGCAGATCCTATGCGGGACGAGTGGAACCATGGATTAGAGATGAAGATGGTATATGGATCTAGGGGAACAATGGATTATAGATGCAGATGCTATGTGGCTTCGAGGAAAACCATGTATTTCAGATACTGGGTTGACTGTTGGGCTGAATGATAGGCTACAAATCGTTCAAGGTTAGGCAGCTGATTGTTCTTCTCGCTAGATTTGTAGTTGTATGGCAGGTGTTTTGTTTGAGCCATGTCACATGAAATGACAATGTTCGTACTATGTTGAAATGACAATGTTAATACTATTCATATGCGATAATCGCATGTCATTATTTGGTGGTTTACCTTCCATGATAGGTAAGTGACATATAACGGACACTTATTCCGGGTAGGCATAGCAGGTGATTTGTGCCGATAATGTGGTAACATTTGCCAATCACAGTAATTTTTATGTAAAGGAGCAAAGAAATCGCAACATTTCCCACGTTTATGAAACAGGCAACTCGATGGGATATATAATTGTATTAGCTTAGCAATGTTGGGTAAGCAATCAGATAGTTGCGGTTAGTATATAGTAATAGACAGTTCTTAAGACAGCCAAAGGTGATGAATTAAATTCACCATTTAAGTTTTCCTTTTCCAGGAAAGAAAGAAAAAAGGTAGGTTCCTGATACCATTCAAGAACTCTGCGCGCGGGAAAAGCATGCCCGGATGCTTACTGGTGTGTGCGCGAAGAATATAGTTACAATGTATGAGATTCTTTCTCCATAAAATGTGGCGCGAAGTGCACTTATGAAAGTTAGCTTGCCTTCAGACGTCAATTGCATTGCCATTTACAGTGATACATTGCGCATCTTGTTACTTTGCGTATTGTGTTTACAAATTATTTTAAACCATAGACGGCCGAACGCCGGCGACTCTCGGCCCGTCCCCGACTGCCATTCACACATAGTGGGGTGCGGACCATTCCCTGAATGCGCCCCAACACCAAAGTTTCCGGCAGCTTTTCATATTTGAAACGATGGGCGATGTGCCTGGCATGAGTTACGCCACCATTGCAGTTCAAGCCGACAGGTTTTCTCAATATTGCTTAAGAGCATTACACGTATGGGAGTTGAATGGAAAGAAGGCATCTATAACCGTGAATTTGTCCTATACCATTTTTGAGTGGCAGGGCCGATGTTGCATATTATTGTTGAATGGTGGAACTTTACCTTACTTTTTGTCATGTCAACCCTCGGCGGACCTCCGGATCCTCTGGGCAGCAACTGTCGGCGTTTTACGTGCATCGAGCCATGCCAGAACCTCAATAATGCCGGACAGCCTCATGTTTGTTTGTTTATTGGTTGGTTCACGACACACTTTATGCACATTCACGGCTAATGGCGCCGCCCACACTGTTTCGCCGGTGGGCCGCGGAATTGGGAAATGTCCTGAGTGGCGCTAGAGTCGAACCCGGGACCTTTGGTACCCATAGCCCGACACCTTAACCATTCGGCCATCCCCGCCCCGACAGCCTCATGTCAAAAGGTAAAAATGATAGGGTTAAATATCTATAAAAGTAGTGGAGTATGGCATCAGAGGGCAACTGATTTTATGGCAGTTTATTTGAGACCATTCAAAATTAATTCGCTAATGTAGAATATCTGATTTACAAATACAAGTAATATAATGTGATAATTTCACACAGAAATTCAGGGGTTGAGTTTAAAAATGAGTGTTTGATATGTATAAAAGTAGTCGAGTATGGCATCAGAAGGTAGCTGATTTTATGTCGGTTCACCTGAGCCCATTAGAAGTTAATTCGCTCATGTAGAACATCCGATATCAATTTAAAGGAATAGAATGTGATAACTCGAGACACAAACCTTGGAATCGAGTGCAAAAGTGACAGGTTCAGGTGTCTATAAAAGTTATTGGGCACTGCATCAAAAGGCAGCTGATTTTATGCTAGTAAATTTGAGACCATTGGAAATAAATTCGGTGATGTAGAACATCTAATGTTCAATTTAAAGTGGTACGATGTGATAATTTGGAACAGAAATTCTGGGATTGAGTGCAAAAGTGACAGAATTAACACGCGCACGTCCGGCGGTGGGCAGATATTTCCCCCTGCGGTTTTTCCTAATTTGTCGCCATACTAATCGGGTTAGCAAGGCCAGACCTCGCATGGCTCCTCATTTGTATTTTCTGCATATCCTCATACATTTTTAACTCCGGGTATTCTCAGGTCAGGTCACCAGGTCAGGCGAAGTGACCCAACATCCCTCGGAGTTCTAGGTGGCATAACTTCCACAATAATTGGGCGATTGATTTAAACTTATAACACGTCATGATCCCATCAGGGACCATAACATATACCTCGGGTTTTTGGTAGCACTGACCTGAGGTCAGGTCGCGGCCATGGCTATGGTAAAATGTACAAATGTTTCCTAGTTACATATTTGCTCTCGGAATGACCTTACAACGGTTGTGGCGTGTAATTGGAAGCTATGCTCAATGTTATCGCTGACACTTTTGCTCAGTGACCTCACCAAGGCCATCTGAGGTCACCTGAGATCACTAGCACAAGTCTGTGCATTATATCGCACTACATTGAGCTAGAAGGGTCAAATTACCGTCATTGTGCTTGTATAGCCAAGACGTGTCGATTGAAACATTACATGCCCTCCCTAGGCTACTTCATGACCTTGACCTGAGGTCAGTTTTGGAGTAAGAATTATTCCTGCTTCGGCACGTAGTTGGCGCCTCGATTGTCCTCTGTAAATCGAATAGCGTTTGCCGTTTGTTTCTATCTATTACAGGTCCTGAGATATGTGTCAATATCTGAGAGTCCCACCAGATCAGGTCGAATTTGACCTATGATGACCCAGTGACCTGAATATTGACCTGAACGAAAAATGACCGAAACACTTTCGATAGAGATTGTCACCAGCTATCAAACGCCGTTTTACGTTTGTCGCTAGCTAGCATAGTTCTAGAGATCTTATGGGGGCAGATATCTGCCCACCCTGGACCGGCGAAGTTGGCGCGGACCGCCGAACGTGCGGGTGTTAAACCTCCATGGAAGTTTTTCAATATGATAAAAATGTAGCACGTTCGATTTTCGTTTACTTCATAACATTGGAAACTTTCAGCACAGCGCACAGAAGATGTATGACGCGCTTTTATCGCAAGATGTTGGATGATCAATTATTCCCATTTCACTTTAATGACAAAGTGACGGGGTGAAATGATTTGATAATAAAACGAACTACGTATCATAAGAGAGCTTGTTTCAATGTTGTTCAAATTTTACCATTGGAAATCACTTGCACCTTCTCTTGAAACCAGAATAAAGCATTAATCAGGGCAGGGGCGGTCCGAAGAACCGAAATCGGGTGAGGCAGTCACCACTGCACCCCCAACCCACCTCCACCCGAAAAAATTGTCTGATTTCGGCCACTCTATTTTTCGGTTCCAAAAACTCGGAATTTGTTTGTCCCCCCCCCCCCCCCCCCAAAAAAAAATCACCTTCGGATGTTCGGAACACTTTCGTGACATTTCGGTTGTGCATATGGACATTCATGTCGGCCGAGCTACCGAAATATGGTGAAGTAGAGTAACCACTGCACCCAAAAAAGGTCGGATTTCGGTCACCATATTTTTCCATTTTCACGGGACTCACTTGAGCTTTCCGAAGCAGCACTGGCCTCCTTAGATGTTTCTTGGTGGCAAATAATGTGTGCTATATGACGGAGAAGAATGTGAAATTTTAACGGTTTTATCAGTATAATTTGTCATGAGTGGTGATGGCCTTAATTTCAAGCCTCTTCTATGAAGCCCACGAAATGCATGGTGTAAGGCACACAAATGGATACACATTGAATTGGAACTTTATTTGGCACCAGGAACTGACATGATAGGTGAAGCATAACTCCCTAGGTTATACCATAACATCCAATCACTAATCGAAGATAATTGAATACAAATGAAGTGCATTGAATAGCAGAACAGCACAGCTAAGGGAGAGATTGAGGGAAGCAAGAGCCCCTCTTAGCAACTGGAGGCCCTGATAAATTCCTGACTGCACCCACAGGACAAGGAAAGGGCGTCCCTTGACACACCTTGGCTGCCTCAGAAATATCAAGAAACGGGGGTTTTATATTTGCCTTCAGTGTCCTTCCTCTAAATTTACTTCAATTAATTATTTCATGTTTATCATGTGTATTTATTCATTTTTTTCAATGCCGCCCGTCTATCCATGGATTATTTGTCTAAAGTGAAACTAGCAAACTCAATTATTTTAAAAACCCACCATGCCCATAGTAATGTTAAGTTACTCCATTTCATTTACTTTGGTAAGGATGAAGAAGACTTGTAGCAAGGTAGTAGCTGTACATAAAATAAGCCTTTGAATGAATACGTTTCACGCAAAATAATATTTATACAATTGCTCTTTAAAATATTTTTGTTTTGGATTCTTAGGTTTTCCAATATACACTTTATGAAAATGATGAAGCTAGTGTGACCACTCATTTCCTCTCCAAATGCTTACTTTTCAGCTGGTAAGAAAAGTTACAGAAAGAAAGTGGCTTTGAATTAGGTAACATGGCATAATATAACGGGTAAAAATAAAATGCAAGATGCCAAATTCCTAACATAGCCTAGTACTAATAAAAAAGAACATGAATTCCCACCATAAGTTGGAAATTTGTATTTTATGCTTCAAAATTGAAAACATAAAAACCCAATCAAATGGATTACTATTTAATTGAAAAAAAATCCAACCTTCAAAGTGAAAAGCATCTGACATAACCAAGCCTAACTCCTTTGTTTGCTTTCTGGAGGTAACGTGTGTAAAACATGTCCTGTGAATACATCAGAACACAATATTAAGCTATCTTGCATGACTTATTATTAATATTTCATAAAATGGGTATGGCTACAGTTGTTCATTCTACAGAAGCAAAGCACGTCAGATAAAGGCATTTAAGGACAACTCAATCAATTTATTGGCCAAACAAAAACTATACATTTTCTAATCCGGGAAATCCATTGGTTCATATACTAAGGCTCCAAGTTCATAATAATATACAAATTTGTTTGTTGAGGAGTACCGACTCACTAAAAAAAATATGGAACACTGCAATTGGACAAAGAAATCCCCAACAAAATTCCTACATGTGTCAACAAAATATTCAATTTTGTCATAGCTTGTCACATTTAGAGATTGGCAACATCTCCTTCCAATTTCGCTACCAACCTTCCTTGGCACTTGCAGGGCTGGATATCTCTCACAACGTTAAGGGAAGCAAGCTCATATTTCAAGGCATATTTTCAAAATACATATGAAAATTGACAACCTAATATTGGCAGGATACCAGACCAGGGGGTCCAGACCATATACCAACTTGAGGTCTTCAGGCATGGGCACTTGCCTGCCAACATGAACATGGGCACTTGCCTGCCAACATGAGGAACATGAACAATATTAATTGCCAAAAAGATCAGACCAAGCATTTGGCTAAATTGAGCATGGTTTTGAATTGGGAAGTTCAGCATACCAGTGCAAATTGGATGCATTGGAAGATCCCGAGCTTGTTTTGAGTTGCTCAATGGTGCCAAGCAAACAATTCTCAGATTAAAAAAAATCCACAAGTTTCTAACTCCTTGAATTTGGCATCAAATGTTTCTAGTTTTGTATGCATTGCGTACCACAGACAAATTCTGCTCAGCATCTGCTTGTGGGCATAGCTGAGAAGGACCACATCAATGCCCACGCTTAGCCCACCGTTTCTGAACCCTCTTAGTTGAGCAGAACTTCTCACGTCTTCTGCCCATCTATACAGATAGGAAGCTTGCTCTAACCACATAATATCGCACAATTTCTTAATTTCCTGAATCAATGGAAACTTTTTGTGTGAGGGATGTTTCGATGTACCCCGAAAGTCAACTTCCACACAATTTTCTCTGACGGTACAATGTACTCCACAGAAACGTTTCAGTCTATTTTGCGAAGGCTGCATACCCTGCGCTTCGTATGAAACGAAAGCGCATAATATTGCCATATTTTGATTAAGACTTCCCTCAGTCATAAGACATAGACATAAAGACATAAAAGATTAGTGCAACTATGAGCCACAAGGGCCCTTCTTGGCTGCACTCTGTACGCTGAACCAGTTGCCCACCAAATCTGTCAATCCCTGTAATACTGAAAAGCAAGCCCTCTATTCTTATAATGATTGTCTATGCTGTTTTTAAAGATGTTCAATGTGCTGCTACTGACAATGTTTTCTGGCAGCTGGTTCCAGTGTTCTACTACCCTGTTGGTGAAGAAAGTCTGTCTTAACCTTGTTCTGCTGTGGTTAACTTTAATTTTGAATTGATGACCTCTAATTGCATCATTTCTGTTCAGTTCAAACATTTCCCCAAGATATCCCCTCTCCAGACCATGGACAAATTTAAAGATCTCGATGAGATCTCCTCTCAGCCTTCTATATCTAAGTGAAAACATATTAAATTTCTTCAATCTTTCCTCATATGCCAGGTTGCTTATGCTATTAACCATTTTTGTTGCCCTCTTTTGTACTCTCTCTAAAAGCCAACAATCTTTTTCATAGCTAGGAGACCAAGCTTGGATGCAGTATTCCAAATGTGGCCTCACATATGCACAGTAAAGCTTCCTGATCACTTCCTCACTTCTGTATGATATATTCCTATTTATTGCCCCGAGCATTCTCAGTGCCTTCTTCCTGGCTTCCTTGGTCTGTTCTGAAGCCCACAGTTTTGTGTTTAGAATAACACCTAAATCCTTCTCCTGTTGAGTCACTGATAGCACTTGGCCATCCATCAAGTATGGAGCCTTCATATGCTGCTTACCTACATGCATGATTTTGCACTTATCAAAATTAAATTTCATTTGCCATTCTTCGGACCACTTCACAAGTTCGTCTAAGTCTCTTTGCAGCGAGATATGCTCATCTTGACCTGTTATTGCCCTAAAGACCTTCAAATCATCCACAAATTTCACAACTTTACTGCTAAGGCCACTTTCAATGTTATTTACAAATATAATGAACAGTAGTGGCCCCAGTACTGACCCCTGGGGGACTCCACTAAGAACATTTTGCCATGATGACTTTGTACCATTTAGCATCACTCTTTGCTGTCTATCTGAAAGCCACAACTTTATCCATTTTAAGATGCTACCTGCAATACCATGGGACTGAAGCTGTATCATTAACCGTTTATGGGGTACCTTGTCAAAGGCCTTACTAAAGTCAAGATATGCTACATCAACCTGATTTCCCTGATCAAATTGTTCTGTGGCGAAGTAAAAAAGTCCAAGCGATTTGTGAGACACGATCGTCCTTTTCTAAACCCATGTTGAGTATCTTGAATCAATCTGCTACCTTACAGATAACTACCTATTCTATCCTTGATAATTGATTAGGGTACCTTGCAGACTAGGGATGTGAGACGTACTCGCCTATAGTTTTCAACTTTCCCTCTTTCTCCTTTCTTGAAAATAGGAACTACATTTGCCCTTTTCCAATCGGTTGGAATTTCATTTTGTGAAACTGATCTACAAAACATTATACTAAGTGGAAATGCCAGTTCCTTTTCAGTTTCCCGCAACACCCTAGCATAAATATCAGCAGGTCCTGTTGCCTTGTTTGGCTTTATTTTCCTGATATGATTGTAAATTACATCACTATCAATGAAATCAACATCATTTGTCAGATCCCATGTCACTGAACTAAGGTGTACGGTCGGCAGATTGGTTATATCTTCCAATGTAAACACTGATTTAAACTGCTTGCTCAGCTCCTCAACCATCTCGCTATCCTCACCCAATGTAGTCCCGTTTACTTCCAGTGGACCAATTGTGCTAGAAACTATACTCAGCTTGTAGAAACTAAAGAACTTTTTACTGTCCCCATTACAGTTTCTAGCTAAATCCAGTTCTTTTGCCCGCTTTGCTGCTCTGGTTTTTGCTTCACAGTGTCTCTAGCTTTTCGATATGCCTTTAGATTGACGACATTTGAGGCTTCTTTAAAGACTCTAAATGAAGTTTTCTTAGCCTTAATTGCTTTTATCAAGTCTGGTGTAAGCCATGCTGGCTTTCCTACCCTTTTTTGCGTCTTTGCTTTTGGGGGACATGTCTAATCTGAGTTTCCTTCAAGTAAGATTTGAACTTTTCCCACATTTCACAGGCATTGGAGATTCAAATTGGAGAATTCTTCTTTCCATCTGATGGCACTTAAAGCCGCTCTCATGCAGTCAATACTCGTATCTCAGATTAATGATAAAGCTGCTCCAAATTGAATATGTAAATCTGAACTGAAATTTGCACGATGATTACGAATCACTAATAAACGTTTCATGTCAGATTTTTAATTATGTGATTTTCCAATGGAAAAGAGCATTGCTATGCACGAAAATAACATGAGAAAGATCTTTCAGCTCTACTGAGGTGAGGCACTGCCTTAAGTGCCTTAGTGGGCTGACCGCCCCAGATCGGGCTTGCTCTGATTATCAGAGCAAGCCCGATCTGGTGCTCTTCCTTCACAAACCCACCACCAGAGCGGCGCCACCGGTAGTATGTCCGCTCATGACGTCTATAGTTTTTAATACGTTACTTTTTCCACAGAATCCTAAGCTACAAAGCATCCATTCGGTATCCAATTTCCACCCCCATGTGTTTTACCCAACAGCTTCGTTTCATATGCATGCTGTGAGATGTTATCCAATGCAGTTGATTTACGTTTTAGGTTACCTAAATGTTCCCACCTAAAGCGAAGTATATTTACATTGCAGGTCACCTAATTTTGTCCACCTAAAGCGAATTACATTTACATTCTAGGTCCAAAGTGCAATGTAGGTGTTGAAACTTGTCCCTCGTGATTTTTATACCCAAATTGATGGTAGCAAAGTTGCGTTTCCAGACATTTATCTATAGACTCCCAGCTGTGATCTGCAATATGGCACCTGTGTTGATTTCCTCTCCTCCCCCGTCCTTTCAGACTAAATAAATGCCTGGATGTGCCTTTGCACTATGGATGACTGGCATGTTTGCACTATACCGATCAGAAAACTAACTTGCAAAAATGTCGCGCAAAGGTGATATGTCAATATTTGGTTTGGGTCCAAAGTAATCGAGCAGGCTGCACTATAATGAAAACACATTAAAATGCTGGAGCCGAAGCCCGACAACCGAGGCTGGAGCCGAGGCCCGACAACCAAAGCTGGAGCCGAGGCCCGACAACCTAGGCTGGAGCCGAGGCCCGACAACCGAGGCTGGAGCCGAGGCCCGACAACCGAGGCTGGAGCCGAGGCCCGACAACCAAAGCTGGAGCCGAGGCCCGACAACTGAGGCTGGAGCCGGGGCCAGACAAGCGAGGCTGGAGCCGAGGCCCGGCAACCGAGGCTGGAGCCGGGGCCGACAACCGAGGCTGGAGCCGGGGCCAGACAACCGAGGCTGGAGCCGAGGCCAGACAAGCGAGGCTGGAGCCGGGGCCAGACAAGCGAGGCTGGAGCCGAGGCCCGACAACCGAGGCTGGAGCCGGGGCCCGACAACCAAAGCTGGAGCCGGGGCCAGACAAGCGAGGCTGAGGCCGGGGCCAGACAACCGAGGCTGGAGCCGGGGCCAGACAACCGAGGATGGAGCCGGGGCCCGACAACCAAGGCTGGAGCCGGGGCCAGACAACCGAGGCTAGAGCCGGGGCCAGACAAGCGAGGCTGGAGCCGGGGCCAGACAACCGAGGATGGAGCCGGGGCCCGACAACCGAGGTTGGAGCCGGGGCCCGACAACCGAGGCTGAAGCCGAGGCCCGACAACCGAGGCTGGAGCCGAAGCCAGACAACCGAGGCTGGAGCCGGGGCCCGACAACCGAAGCTGAATGTCAAGCACAACCGCGTTATGTACGTTTTCCCAGTGAGGAGGTGGTGGCATATGCCTGGCCAACAGGAAACTATCTGATAGTGATAGGCAGGAGGTCGCCTTCAAGCTGCTCTCACAATGCACCCATCAACCACTTGGGAAAGGAAACCAGCATTTCTTGTCATTAACATCAACACTAGACTTTCGCGTCTGATTGGACCAAAACCTTGGAGTCTATTGCATACGCGGGGCATCAAGTCGGAGTGACAAACGCTAAACCCCTTCGGAAATGAGTCCGACGAGTCATTCTGCGGGTTCGCAGACTTCGCCCGAAATGTAAAATGTGCTGATGACCCGGCAGGGTGGTCAATAAAGTTAAGTCAGGATCCGGCAGAGTGGTCATTAAAGTTAATTCAGGACTGTACTGGCCACACCCGGGGGAAGGACAGCTGCAAGCACTCACGCGGGCTATCGGGCGGCGTCGTAACAGACATCCAGCGCCAGCGAAGACGGCGATCATGTGGCAACGAGTGCATGTATAGGCGCACCGGAGGGGGGGCATGAGACCAAAGTGCCCTTTTGGCCAAAAGTGCCCTTTTGACCGAAAAGTGGCCTCTTGGCCGGAATGTCCCAAATTTAGCCCCAAAATGACTTGCCTTATGTGCCCCGCCTGTGACAAAACTACCCTTTTGGCCAAACTTTTTTATTTTACGCCCCCCCCCGATCAACAAACCTTTCAGTGTGCTCCGGACCGCAAAGTGCTCTTTTGGAGTCGGTCAGGTGCCCTTTTGGAGCCGGCCATGTGCCCTTTTCGGTCCGCCCCCCCCCCATGGAAAGATCCTGGGTGCGCGCCTGAGTGCATGACGCGGCAGGTGCAGCAGCCGACGCACTCAGTTCAGCATGACTCCCATGTGCAGCATGAAGTGCAGGCGTCGCATAATGAACGCATGACCTGTTCGTCCGCGCACATATGTAGTCACGAGTGAGTAGTGCAGAAGACTCGAAGTAAAGCTCTGGTGAGTTTTCGGTGCATAACTACACCCGACTTCAGAGTTCAGGTTCTCTGGAAACGCGTGCAGGTAGAAATTCATGCGCGTAAATATGCCTGATACTCAGCGACTCCGACCCATGCTGTGGCGAGACATTCGGACCCAGCTGATACCGCTGGCGTCAGCAAGCTTTGACTGAGTCAATTAGCCAATGAAAGGCAAGATGGTGGCCCATGAACCTGGCCGCCGTATGATCGGTCAAAACTTGCTGACAGCATGGCCGGCAGTCGGTTTCGAAAGCGAGGTGTGTTTGATATGGGTGCATATTTTTCAATTCCGAAATCGATAAAAGTGACCTAAAACAAAGCGCATGCTTAGATATTATGAAGAGGGTTCAAACTAATTGCATTGGTCCAGAATAACGGTCTGCTTGCGTTGAGTTTGCATTCCTTTGATCCCGAAACGTGTTCAGTGCAAATGAAGTGCCTATCAATTCTGAAGGGGCCTATTTGTTTTTAGTTTCCGATAGGAAACTGGAGGAACTAGCAGGTAGGTATGATATACTATATGTGCATAATATTGCATATGCATAACTATTATATGTACGCTATTCAAAGAAACATACCTCAGGGAAAAACGGCAGAGGAACCTGAGGCCATGCCCGGTACATTCTAGTGAGCAAAGACACTGAAGTTTTCGCCGAATCTTTCGTCCTCTCTTCAAATGCCCTTGATCAGAGTTGTTGAGCGACCAAAGGATATCCCCAGCATTTATTTCACAAAATACAAAAACACAAACCAATATAAAGCTTAGCTACCAAGGATGGATTCGGTCATTCCGATTTGGAAAGATGATGTACATGTATGTATATACATATCATATATATATATATATATATATATATATATATATATATATATATATATATACATATATATGCATATATATGCGTATACATAAAAATAAATATATATATATACACATACATATATATATATATACTTATGTGCAATATGACAACCTTTAATGTTATACGAATAATATATGTAGCCAGGAATATGTTCGAAGTTCTTACTGCAATTGCAGTTATATGTATGCGTTGTTTTCTTTTAACACAGGACCAGGTTCCGCATAAGTGGGTGCATTGTGGGTGATCTCCCCTATACTACCCGGCTCTCTGTTAACAAGTGTTCAATCATGAAAATTTAGCGTCCCGGTCCTGCTTATGCAGCTTCTGAGTGCTTCTCTGTCTCTAGTCACCATGCAATCTGTCTTGTTTGCGTGTCAATATCGTGAACCAACGTACACGTCACCTCTGCGTGGGCTAGAGTACCACTTATTCGCTTTTTTCCTTCGATTCGCATGATGCGGTACAGAACGGGCAACTTCAGTTTGTTATCCCTGCTTCGCTACATCATTCAATACGTAACGAAGATGGTCGCCCAAAGGGGGCGGCTAAATTGCATACTTTCTTTGGTGGTCGTCATATGAAGAAAAGGGGTCCATCCATCCCAATCTGGAAAAACAAGACACAATTTTGTTTTTGTTTTAATAACTACTTTGGTGACAGTAAACATAGTAAGATGAGATAGAACCTTCATATTTTCCCAAGCAACTTAAAAAGCTGAAGTGTTTACTTTTCCCATGCCAACCCTATGCCCATATCAGTATAGAGAGATCCTTGTGGCAGATTTTAGAAGAAAAGTTCGAGGTAGACTTCGCAGATAAATTCGCTAAAAGTAAAGGTATTTGTATGAGCCTGTATGACCGTCTTGCCTCATTGTCCCGTAGATATGGCTTATTGACTTGAAGATGTCGATTTTCGTATTCCGCAAATATAATCAATGTGGTACGGCCTATTAAGTTCTCGCGGAGCCCGCTGAATGGTGGGTTACGGCGTGCGTATAGATGGACTGAAGTGCATGCCAGTATACTGCAGAGCTTCGTGCCTCCAAGACATCCGGTATAAATCCTGTGCGAAACTGGTGGCCCAAAAAAGAGCCGGAAACGTTTCAGCCATCGGCCCTGTTTAGACCTGTCAACAGAATTGAATGACTCCAGTCCTTGACAGCACTTAGGAGAGCCCATGGCAGAAACGTCTCCGTCTATTTAGAGCCACCAGAGGCGCGAAGTTCTGCGGCATATTGGCCAATACTCCAATCGATGTAGCAGGACCAATTAGAACTGCGCACGCGGTTTCAAAATATTCCCGCGTTTCCCTGGTGCACCTACTCCATGTAGTAAAGGTCATTGAACCGATGTTACGGGCCCGTTATCCTGCCATCTGCATGCCTTGCAACCCATCAATGTAAAAACTGTTGCAGAAGGGCAATATATTAATAAAACTATTCCCAAGTTGGTAGGTGGAAGGCTTTATTTCGACGCCTCGCCTGTGGCGCGATGTTTCAGTGAGTTTTCTGCTTTCCCATGGCTTATAATAGATACACGCAAATCGGATTGAAGTTTTCATAAGTGCACCCTGTAAGCTCAAGCATAGTTGGAGTATTGATGTCAAATCTGGTGTACCAAATTGCGCCCATTCATGACAGTGCTACAGTGTGCACTGCTAGCTGTTGCTGCGGAGTAAGTATAAGAGTTGAAAATACCGAAGACTGTCATTGTGGCAGCGGGAGTGGATGGCTTGGCTGATGTGCCCGTCATGCTTCATAGGCTCTATAGTTATGAGTTCAAAGTACACTATATCGGCGTGCTCCTCTCTTCGGTCACGTCGACTCATAAAAGGTGCAAATGAGATAGCTGGCGATGATCGAACCAGTTATGAGCCTGGACTGATGAACACCGTTGCTGCTTTGTTGCTGCGAAGGCTGCTTGCATTAATTTCATTGGTTTCTATCCAACCGCTTGTGGAGCCTGGATGGAAATACAACCTCTTTTCTGTAGCGCACCATACGTGTTGCTGCGATGTCAGTATTGATGTCTCTGTTCCTTTGGGGAAGGGGTGGTCGAGGTCACACGCGCTCGAACGCGACCTTGTATGTCACTTGAAGGGACGAAGCCAGCCAATGGATCATTACTCAATGTAGGGGAAGGGAGACATCGACCAGACCACCAACAAACGGTGCTCAGTCTGTGGTCAGACCCCACCAGCAGTGCTCAGTCTGTGGTCAGACCCCACCAGCAGTGCTCAGTCTGTGGTCAGACCCCACCAGCAGTGCTCAGTCTGTGGTCAGATGACCACCAGCAGTGCTCAGTCTGTGGTCAGACCCCACCAGCAGTGCTCAGTCTGTGGTCAGATGACCACCAGCAGTGCTCAGTCTGTGGTCAGATGACCACCAGCAGTGCTCAGTCTGTGGTCAGACCCCACCAGCAGTGCTCAGTCTGTGGTCAGATGACCACCAGCAGTGCTCAGTCTGTGGTCAGACCCCACCAGCAGTGCTCAGTCTGTGGTCAGATGACCACTAGCAGTGGTAGAGCAATCTCAACTATATACGAACGTCCAACATTGACACTACAGGTAAAATATGAACAGCTTTACGTCCCTCCTATTTCTTCGCGTTATTACGGGGTGTGCGCGGCGCAGCGCTGCTAGCAATATGCATGCGTGGCCTTCCACACCTGAGGCCATTACTGGTATTGCCTGGAACTGATTACACTCCATTCGAGTTTAACTGCTTCGATTCGTAATTTCTTGTTTCTTCTGTGTCAATTGCATTAAGCAAATGCCAATGGAATTAGCGTCAGACCCCACAGCATGTGCTCAGCACTGAGTATGTACAAACTGATGCCTAATTGTACGCTGTGAATGCTATATGTATATATATATATATATATATATATATATATATATATATATATATATATATATATATATATATACAGCTGGTAACAAACACTGCCGAAGAGGGATTGTTGAACAGCCACATTTAGCCACGTTCCAGACGGCGACAACTGTATTCCCATTTGTTCACTACCTGCACGAGAAACGTTCTAGGTTTCGTTGCGGAGGGGAGAAACTGATGCGCTACTGACGACCTGGGACCGCCCTAGCTTCCTCACTGCTTGCCAACGATGCAAGAAAAGAGGCCAGCCAGAAGATGATCGCAGCCTTCCTCGGGATGAGGTGCAGCCATCACTGGCGATGGATCGGTGTGTGCGGTCGGAGCTTCTCCCGCGGAACGTGTCGGGTCCGCGCGCTAGTCGGGTGCGGTGCTGCGCCGGCACGCGACGCCCAGCTCAAAACGCCGGCCGAGCTGCCAGTGAGCTGGGATCTCGGCAAAGCCGGCATCTAGCTCGTCGGCTACCGTAGCCTGCAGCCATCACATCTGTGTCGGACACACCCCGGCGAATCGGACCGTAGGCGGACTCGGAAATTGGCAGACCTTAAGAACTCTCCTTATAGCCGACGATCGTTTATCATTTTGGCCTGGCCGCCAGAAAGCATGCGTTTTATCCCGGTCGGCTCGAAGCCATTAGGGCGACTTTTCAGCGGCTGGTCGTTTAACCAGGCCGACGTCATAGCACACACGATGACGTCACCACACCGCTGTCTTCAGGGCGGCACAATGTTGACGTCACATCAATGCAAGCCTGATACCGTAGTTGGTGCAGGCTGTTGGATAAAGACAATTCAACTTCCAATATGAGACATCAGTAAGTGTACTAGAATTGGAGGTCTCAGCTATTTATTACTGCTCAATACAGTATGGCTTTTTCATGAAATTGCTCAGTGAGGTTCTCGTTTCACCTCGGTTCGCTCGGAATGTTGTCCTGGTCGTGGGCCATTCATCAAAGAGGAATTATAACCTGCCGCCGTAGATTGATGGGCTACTTTAGTTGTCATTGAGTATTTGTGTGTATTAGAGTTGTTCCTTCACGGTTACGAAAAATGAAACTTTTTGCAGTCCCGAGCAGATCTGAGGATACGCATTTCTGCGGAAAATGCAGAAGGTGGTGATGTTCAGCAAATAATTCAACTTCGCGTTCACAGCCAATAGGTATCCGGTGAAGCGTTTAAGGAAATATGATTAATTAATTTCAAGCGCATTTTTGTCTCCTGCACACAGTTTCTTTAAAAGGTCTACGCACCCTGCTAAAAGTTCCGGAGTCTGTTGTTTTCGCTCAACATCTCACCTAGCATACCGGGAATCAAACTCGGCTTCGCGTTCACAAACTAAAAATTTGTACTCGGCTTCCCAATGGCAATCTCATTTTTACGCTAACCACACGTGTTTGAAACGTTTGTGCACCTTGCCAATCTGTCTCAGTCTGTCTCTCTCACTGTGGGTACTGTTCCAACATACTCAGGGACTCCGATCTTGTCTGAATCATTCGTGCAAGGTGGCACAGCTAAGCAAGGTGGCACAGACAATCAGGGGAGCGGGCAGGCCTGCTGTTCTGGGCGGTGCCCCGTCGGGCAGTGGGGCGGGCAGGCCTGCTGTTCTGGACGGTGCCCCGTCGGGCAGAGGAGCGGGCAGGCCTGCTGTTCTGGGCGGTGCCCCGTTGGGCAGTGGGGCGGGTAGGCCTGCTGTTCTGGGCGGTGCCCCGTCGGGCAGTGGGGCGGGTATCTTTCTGTTCTGTGCGGTGGCTCGTCGGGTGAGAAAATGACCACAATTGGCCGCTGAGAACCCGCCTGTCGAGAACCCATAGAATCCGACGATAAATCACCCATAAAAGTGTTCTGAGACTGTTGTGATCAATTGAAAAGCACACCTGAAAAGGTGCGGAGTTCCCACTAGTCGTTGAGCATTGCACCTATGGCTGTGGTGGGTGCGGAATGCACTCAAACCGTCAACAATTGATCAATATGGCGGGGCGAAGCCATGTGCGGCTACCACGTGATGTCGACGTCGACACTTACTGTAGACATTTCGGCGCTCAATTCATGGCTTCTTAATTGGAACATTTATTTGGGCCGTCGCTGCTGCGATAGTTCGATTGGTTGGGGCGCCGGGCTGCATTGATCTTCCCTGTGCCCGGCATGACACGGTTCGGCTGACTTCACGCGCTCGTATAGCTCGCATAGCTCAAAATTCTAACGTCGAGCTGGAACTCACAGATAGAGTTATAGGAAGAGGAATACGTAACGAGCTCTACTCAACTAGACTTTCTTTCGATAACCAGGAAACGTTGGGAATATTTTGCATGTTAAATATTACTATCAGTTTGAACTGCACAGATGACTAAATAGGTATCAAAGGAAGGAATGGGAGCTCGAAAATTATTAGTGGGGCCCAATGCATCGAGCAAATGAGTTGTGACAATTTGGTTAGTTGGGCCCACCCCACTGGATCCCATATTAAGAAGGCGAGAAGCTTTAGACAGGTTGGGCAGGTGAGCTTGGTTGGGATTTAAACAGGTGAGCTGGGCTATGCCAGGTTGAGGGCAGGTGAGTTGGCCCAGACCGGATTGGGACAGGTGAGCCGTGATGGGCCGGGCCGGGCGGTCTCACCTGTGTCGGGTCGACCGGGCCTTACTGGAGACAGGTGAGTTGGGCTGGGTCATCAGAGCGGCACCGGGCCACCTCACCTGTGGCGGGGTGGCCGGGCCTGACTGGAGACAGGTGAGCTGGGCTGGGTCATCAGAGCGGCACCGGGCCACCTCACCTGTGTTGGGGCGGCCGGGCCTGACTGGAGACAGGTGAGCTGGGCTGGGTCATCAGAGCGACACCGGGCCACCTCGCCTGTGTCGGGGCGGCCGGGCCTGACTGGAGACAGGTGAGCTGGGCTGGGTCATCAGAGCGGCACCGGGCCACCTCACCTGTGTCGGGGCGGCCGGGCCTGACTGGAGACAGGTGAGCTGGGCTGGGTCATCAGAGCGGCACCGGGCCACCTCACCTGTGTCGGGGCGGCCGGGCCTGACTGGAGACAGGTGAGTTGGGCTGGGTCATCAGAGCGATACCGGGCCACCTCACCTGTGTCGGGGCGGCCGGGCCTGACTGGAGACAGGTGAGCTGGGCTGGGTCATCAGAGCGGCACCGGGCCACCTCACCTGTGTCGGGTCGACCGGGCCTTACTGGAGACAGGTGAGCTGGGCTGGGTCATCAGAGCGGCACCGGGCCACCTCACCTGTGTCGGGGCGGCCGGGCCTGACTGGAGACGGGTGAGCTGGGCTGGGTCATCAGAGCGGCACCGGGCCACCTCACCTGTGTCGGGGCGGCCGGGCCTGACTGGAGACGGGTGAGCTGGGCTGGGTCATCAGAGCGGCACCGGGCCACCTCACCTGTGTCGGGGCGGCCGGGCCTGACTGGAGACGGGTGAGCTGGGCTGGGTCATCAGAGCGGCACCGGGCCGGGACGGCCGCCCACCACGCGTCCACTGATGTCGGCCGGCGGTCCGACCCGCCCGCTCACCGGCACCTGCCGCTGCGATCAATGGCGCCGCCCAAATCAGGCCACGCCCTGACCCTGCCACCCAGCCGACACTGGCTGACCCTGCGGCCGCTGCCGGCGCCCACCTGACCCCTGTCCTACCCCGACTGCTCATCGCCGGCATACTCTCCCCGCACGAGCCCACCTCTCTCGTACCGGCTCGATCTCTCATGTATGTACATACAAGCTTAGTCTGTGTATCAGTCCGATTTTCCCGTACCGGTCTGACCTCTCCTGTGCCGGCCCCACTTCCCACATGCTGTTCTTTGAATGGAACGCCCAATGTACTGTACCGACGCTGATACTGTGCAGTCGCAGCTGTGGCGGGACCGGCCGGAGCTGGGTGCACGTCTGTCCTTCCTCGGCACCGGTCGGCCGTGCCCTGTCCCGGTCTGCCAATATGCCCACCGGTCTGCCACGTGCAGGCGAATCACCGGCCACGTGCCCCAATCAAATATCGTGCCCATCGAAACACTGCTTGACATAAATCTCGCTAATGCAGCTGTCAGCCTGGGCTCCAACGCGCGTTTGTCACCGGCGTCCGTGATTCCGACGTTTAAGTCTGGACCAGACACTGGCACCGTCTGCCATTGGCACGTCTGCTATTGGCACCGTTTGCCACTGGCATCATCTTCCATTGGCACCGTCTGCCATCAGCATAATCTGACATTGGCACCGTCTGCTATTGGCACCGTCTGCTATTGGCACCGTGTGCAATTGGCATCGTCCACCATTGGCACCGTCTGCCATTGACACCGCTTTCCATTGGCACCGTCCGCCATTGGCACCGTCTGCCATTGGCACCGCCTTCCATTGACACCGTCCGCCATTGGCACCGTCTGCTATTGGCACCGTCTGCCATCTGAGCCTGGCTGTGGCCCGCTTAGACGGGTAGTTCAGGGGCTTCCGACATGCAACGGCACGGCGAAGGTCAGCGTTGGTCCACACCTGCTTGGTGTGGACGGTGGTGGCCTGATCACCACGCCGCACTCCGCTGATTGCGCGCGCGCATCGCATGAACACGATCACGAGAGCCGAAATTCAAACGACAGCTCAGTGAGAAGGACGTCCGACTGACGATGGGGGGGGGGGGTGGCGTTATGCGGGAAGTACAGCTGAACAGCGTCGGATGGATAGGACAGCTGACTGACGTCGGGTGGAGAGAACAGCTGACTAGCGTCGGGAGGAGAGGACAGCTGACTAGCGTCGGGTAGAGGGGACAGCTGACTAACGTCGGGTGGAGAGAACAGCTGACTAGCGTCGGGAGGACAAGACGGTTGATTAAAGTCGGGAGGAGGGGACAGCTGACTAGCGTCGGGTGGAGGGGACAGCTGACTATCGTCGGAGAAGAAGATAGCTGACTAACGTCGGGAGGAGAGAACAGCTGACTAGCGTCGGGTGGAGAGGACAGCTGACCAGCGTCGGGAGGAGGGGACAGCTGACTAACGTCCGGTAGAGGGGACAGCTGACTAACGTCGGGTGGAGGGGACAGCTGACTAGCGTCGGGAGGAGAGGACAGCTGACTAACGTCGGGTGGAGAGGACAGCTGACTAGCGTCGGAGGAGAAGACAGCTGACTAACGTCGGGAGGAGGGGACAGCTGAGCCGGAGCTCGGAGAAAGCCAAGGCAGCTGAATGGCGTCAAGTGAATGGGACGGTCGTGGCCGATGTGGTGTGGACAGAACAGCTGACTGATGTCAGGAGGACATGACCGCTGACTGGTGTCGAGTTGGCGGGCGACCAGCTGACGAAGGGAGCACGTGACCAATAGATTTATCCCGTGCGCCTGGCCGTCCGGTGGCGGCTCGGCATTCGCCAAGATCGATGGGGCGCCAATCAGGCCGGCCGCAGAGTTCAGATCGCTCGCATTTTATGGGAGATTCGAGCCATTGAAGGGCAAATTGAGTCGAGGAAGGCTTGCTTAAAAAGCCACCACCTTCCGAGTCAATTTCGAGTCGAGAGTCAGATCGACAACATCGACTCGGTTTCGTCGGGCGTTCTACCGCAGTTCAGCAGCCGCAAGCTGCCAGTGCCGTCGCCCAGTCACAGTGCCCAGGGTGGTACCTGTGAATTCGTCAAGTTGCCACCATCCAGCTTCAAAACCCACACACCACCATACCAGACCTGCCGATAACACCAGCTTATAAACAATTCACCGTTGGCGAAACGCTGAAAAAAAACAAGCCAGGTGGAACGGCGACGTCGGTCAAAAGGTGGCCCAAAAAGGATCGCAGTCGAATACAATTTCCAACAGACGAGGTTCATCGAATACGTCGTCAGACTGCTGCCGGAACAATTCCTGACGATCGTAGATAGTTCCCAATATCGCCTGTCAACATCCGCTTTCTATATCCCCATCTTTGGAGTATGTGCTCGGATGCCATTGAATACGATGTGAATAGGTAATCAGCATGCTCCCGACCATAGCAGTGCATCCATGAGCGTTGCACGTAGCCTGGGTCCAAAAGCCACGACACGTCCTTCGCCCGCGTTGTCGTGGTGGAACCGTCGACGTGTGTGGAGCCACGTCTGTGGCCGGTGCATGGACAGTGGCCCGGCGCGCCGCCCCAGCCCCAGCCAGCTCCCTGATCAGCGGCCGCTGGCGTCCTGCCTGGCCGTGCATCGACAGCAGTCGTGCGGCAAGACGCGACGCTGCCGACCGGCCTGGACGGGGGGGGGGCGTGGGGGGCGGTCGCATGCCAGCACACATTTGTCCGGACGGGGCAACGGCCGGCAGTCGGCATACCGGCAGTCGGCGCACCGGCAGTCGGCATATCGGCAGTCGGCATACCGGCAGTCGGCATACCAGCACTCGGCATACCGGTAGTCGGGATGCTGGCAGTCGGCGGCGGCTGACCTTAATTAGTGCCGGCCGCGGCAGGTGACACGTCCCGAGCGTGGCTGGCCGCCCGACCGCGGCAGGTGACACGTCCCGAGCGTGGCTGGCCGCCCGACCACGGCAGGTGACACGTCCCGAGCGTGGCTGGCCGCCCGACCACGGCAGGTGACACGTCCCGAGCGTGGCTGGCGGGCCGGCCGCGGCAAAAGACACGTCCCGAGCGTGGCTGGAGGGCTGACCGCGGCACAACACACGTCCCGAGCGTGGCTAGGGCTGGCCGCGGCAAGTGACATGTCCCGAGCGTGGCTGCTGGCCGCGGCACAACACACGTCCCGAGCGTGGCTGGAGGGCCGACCGCGGCAAATGACACGTCCCGAGCGTGGCTGGAGGGCCGGCCGCGGCAAAGACACGTCCCGAGCGTGGCTGGAGGGCTGGCCGCGGCAGAAGACACGTCCCGAGCGTGGCTGGAGGGCCGGCCGCGGCAAAAGACACGTCCCGAGCGTGGCTGGAGGGCTGACCGCGGCACAACACACGTCCCGAGCGTGGCTGGAGGGCTGGCCGCGGCAAAAGACACGTCCCGAGCGTGGCTGGAGGGCTGGCCGCGGCAGGAGACACGTCCCGAGCGTGGCTGGAGGGCTGGCCGCGGCAAAAGACACGTCCCGAGCGTGGCTGGAGGGCTGGCCGCGGCACAACACACGTCCCGAGCGTGGCTGGAGGGCTGGCCGCGGCAGGAGACACGTCCCGAGCGTGGCTGGAGGGCTGGCCGCGGCAGGTGACACGTCCCGAGCGTGGCTGGAGGGCTGGCCGCGGCAGGAGACACGTCCCGAGCGTGGCTGGAGGGCTGGCCGCGGCAGGAGACACGTCCCGAGCGTGGCCTGGGGCCGCGGCAGGAGACACGTCCCGAGCGTGGCTGGAGGGCTGGCCGCGGCAGGAGACACGTCCCGAGCGTGGCTGGAGGGCTGGCCGCGGCAGAAGACACGTCCCGAGCGTGGCTGGAGGGCCGGCCGCGGCAGGTGACACGTCCCGAGCGTGGCTGGAGGGCTGGCCGCGGCAGGAGACACGTCCCGAGCGTGGCTGGAGGGCTGGCCGCGGCAGGAGACACGTCCCGAGCGTGGCTGGAGGGCCGGCCGCCCGACCACGGCCGGTGCCGACGTCTCGCCGCGTCACAGTTCACAACTGGACCAAATGTGAATCACCTGTTTTGGACGCTATCGCTCACGCTGTTTTGCCCAGAAGGAAACACAATATTGCTTTTATGTTTGTAACATTTGTGTATGGCATTGCAGGTAAGTTGACAAATACAAATTGCTGTGATTTGTGCGTGACAGTGGAATGACTTTTCACCTCCTCCCGTTTTTGTTTATCGTCACAGGCTAGTTGAAGCATGATGCTGCTCGCATCCTATCTTGGCTATATGTCTGCAGCCAATTGAGGTAATATGCGTATGTTGTCTGCTTTAAATTGGTACTTCACATTTGTTTTAGCGTAAAACAAGTGGGAATAATTTAACCAATACGTTACACTCAACTGTGCTTAATTTTACCCACACTGGGTAACGTTTTCCTTCTTTAAATGTATTCATGCCATCAGACTACGTGACGTTGGGAAGCTATGGTTTTTTCTCTAAATGTAAGTTTCAGAAATATGTTTTCTAGAAATTTACCTGCCTTCCAGTTTGGGTGTATCGAACGAAAAAAATCGGGTGGGATTCGAATCCCGGGGAACCCAGCGGTGGTGACACACATGCGTTTTTATTCTAAGTACGAGAATAATGGCGACTTCAAGAACGTCGACATGTTCTCAGGGCAATTACACTTTTGGCATTGTGAAGGTGTCTTAAGGGATCAATCCCATTGTGGTACTCAGTTATCGGCAGACGAGCGTGCATCATCGCGTGTGCGGATTTTCTTACCACAGACGTCAGCTCAGCAGCAGCTGCGGGACATTAGCCAGTGGACGAAGTTCTGCCTGGCCGGCGATAAGGTCAGACTGGAGCTGATTAAGCTGGCTGTTACAGAGGCAGGATAACCACACGGCCGCATTCACAGAACCAATTTGACGTGTTCGGACGGCCTTTGGAGTGGCGGCCGGTCGATGCAGTCGATAGACGGAATCCATTCAGCTCTTAGTCGGGCGGGTCATTTGCACCGCACACCACCAAGTGTGTGTTAGAGCAGCCTGCACAACGAGCAATAACGTAGAAAGGGAGAGTGGACATGGCATTACCAAAAAGAAGACGGCTGGAAGAACCAGGGGAGCAGTAATTTAGGAGGAATGCCAGCGTCCATGATCAAAGTCGGCATCTTCACCCCGACCTGTAATAAAAGCAGTTTCTGCACGCTCACATGCAGTCATATCCCATGTAAGGTCCGACTTCCCGTTTTAGGCTTAATACAAGCTATAGCCTTTGTCAAACTCCCAGCATCCTTTCCGATTGCCAGGCAACCTTCGCCGAAGCCTGAAACTAGGAGTCCTTTTCCAAGCATCCCCATGTACGAGTATCGGGAAAGGGCGTTGAAGCCAATTAGAACACAGTCGGTCTCATCCAAGCCCACCAGACAAAGGTCACACATCCGTCTCAGTCGATGGAAGAGACCTCTCCATGATACTCTGACCTGCCTCCTAGAGGTCGCCCACCTCTTACAATTATTTGCCGGATGATTGGTAAAGTTTATCGCCAATAATTTAACATGGATATGACACATTAGGGATGTACAGTGACTACGGCCATTATGACACCCCCCCTCCTCCCTTCTAAGGATGGAGCCCACGTTCTCTCAGTCATCCCCTGGCGCTAGCGAATCCACGCGCCCTGCTTGCGCTTCGGTGCAAGGTTTGCTGTTTGGATGAAAGTCGCTAGCGTAGTGTCGGCTCCGGCCATTTCGAGACTATGGAGTGGAGGAGGCAGAGAAAACGTGTGTAGAGTAGAGGTGGTGAATATGCAGAATGTATCGGCCCGAGGCCCGGATCCGGCCGGTCAGATTAGCAGAGCCCTGTTGGAACCCGGTCAAAATACACCGAAGTCCTGTCGAAACACCGGTTTTGCTATGCATGCTCGTTCGATATAAAGTAGCATCACTGAGGATTTGTATGTTATATTAAGATCATCAAGGCAATTCACAGCACCTTCAAAGACCTCGTTCCCTGTCAGAACATGAATTGAAAATTAGTATTTTATCAGGGGCGGATACCGGTAACATTGGTACCTGCACCCCATCCCCACCCACAAAAATGTGATGCCCCTCCGGTCGGAAAAAGGCGCTCTTCCGGGAAGGCTCGATTGCACTTCTGGATTTTTTTTTTCAGCCAGGATTGCCCTCTGAGAGGAAAGCAGTCAGTGTGCTGGAGTGCACCCCCTCAGCATCCTCCATGATTTTTTTAGCTAGAGATGTCCCTCCCAAAGAAGTGGTGCGACACCAGACAAGTGCACCATGACAATTCCTAGATCCGCTCCTGCCTGTTATTTGCTGCAAATTAATTTCAGGTGAGATTCTCACAATCCGTTTCTGAGGGAGGCGTCCTTTTGTGCTCTCCTTCTAACTTTCAAACTAAGCGCCGCATGCGATGCGAAAGGGGTGTCGGAAAGCGCTCGACGCGTGGGGCCCGAAATGACCACCAACATTTGTGCTTTCGCAACTTTCCCCAAGTGAACCTTCGCCAGGATATGGCACCTTGTCGAAGCTTCCCGGAAAATGACCGACTATCCGCCCCTGCTTTCTCTCCTTTGAAAGTCGGCTGGATGCGCCTGTATGTCGGGAGTTAGCTATGCTGGATATGTGAACGGGTTGATTCAGTGCCTTGACATCACAGTTAACCCGCGCCGTCTTTCCGGTCAAATCCTCCCACCCCGTCTCGGGGGGGCGGTTGAAGATCCCCCTCTAAAATCCAAACTAAGCATCGCACGAAAACGAAAGTGGTGTCATCGGAAAGCGCTCGACGAGTAGGGTCCGGGTCCACCCTCCAAAACAATTTCCCCAAAAGTGACGTCACCAGGGGGCAAGATTTTCACGACTTTTCACGACTTGCATTATGTTTTTGACTCTGGGGTGTTCATTTTGGGGGATATATGAAAAAAACAAAATTTATTTTGAATGAGAAAATGATAGCGAAACCGACCAGGGCTATATTTCTTTGCACCCCCAAAAAAAAATATTTTTTGGAAAGTTCAAATTTTTTAAGTTTTCAAGTTTTCTTTAATTTTCTTTTTTCCGATTGGTAGAGCAGACCGCGAAACGTTGTTGGAAGCCAACCTGGCCTAATAAAAAATGCTTACTTTAGCCAGTATCATCTATTTGAACTGCAATTTGGCAAATACGCAAAATGTATATATAGTCAAAAACTAAAAAATTGAAAACTCAACTCGTACGTTTTGTTGCATCCCTGAAGATAAGCGATTGCTGAAAGTTTCATTAAAATATCTGTATCCGTTAAACCGTGACGACATGTTGAACTTTTTTGGAGGTGACCTCACTTGACCTTAACTAACTCGTTGACCCTAGATGACCTGACCTAAACATTTTGAATTGGCATGTCAAATTGATGTGGCAAAATGTATGTCAAATTTGGGCGCGCTGCCGCGCGCCGTTCGTTCGCTGTCCGCGAAAAACCTGAAGGGCGGGGGGTGCGGTTGAAGACCCCCCGAGACGGGACAGATTAAGCTTAGAGATGAAGCGAGTAAATTGTGGATTTACCAAATACTTACTGAGTATTACGAAAAAGCTGCTACCAACTTAACATCTCCAAACTAATAGTAATATATTTTCTCGTCATGGTCACCGAAATATGTGTCATCAGATTCAGATAGACATTCCTTTTGGATAGCTTTATACAAATTGACAAGCATAGATTAAGAGTAACGTTCCTATTAGCTTAAAAAAGTGAAGTGAGTTCTTCACCAATATTTCACTCCTCGGTATATGAAGGCAATTAAGCTAGAAATGAATGCTGACCCCAGTGCCTAAAAAGGCATTTCTGAGTAGGACATGCTTTAACGTACGCTACCGGTTATGCCTGGTGCTTGACTGGAATGCTTCCGTAGACCTATTCAAATTAGGCGCCGTGATGTCAGTGCATACATCACTCACTATGTGCATGTGTAGCATGCATCCAACAAGTCCCTAGTAGAGGTGGTTAAAGGATCAACAGCCGCGCTTTAACTTATCAAACTAAAGCGGTCCTGACTATAGGCCGGGCACGCCCCAGCGGAACTTAAACTGGCTGATGCACCCCGCACCTCCACCAATTGTGGATATACATGGCCACCTGGCACGCTATGCGCAAGTCGCTGCCACTCGTACGCTAGCCCGATGCAAACTATATACATGCTGGAACTGGAAGGCAGGCGGAGGCAAATTTCATGCGTCAAACACAACATATAGTCGTCCAAAGTTTCGCAATTGAGAATGACCATCATCTAATGTGTGTAAAGCGTTTCTTTAAGCTGCAAATAATTGCATGCAGTTAAGCATGCATACGGCTGATGGTAATCAGGAAATAGCAATAGACAGGACACGGACACCTCACTTGCCAGCACGCTACGGCTGCCGACTGCTTCGCATGCCGATTTTCCGCAACCATAAAAATCGGGTAATAATGGTTAAGGGCGGGCACAGCGTGGAGGAGTGCCGAGGTCATGGTGTGCCGAATCTTTGGCTGAATAAGTCGTTGAGTGGACGCCCCCATGGAAAGGGGGTACCCACTTTGCCATACTTTTTTCAGCCAAAGGTGCCCCACTCAGAGGAGAAAGAGTCCCTGCAGTATGCTCGAGTGCGTTCAATGAACATTTCGCCGGACGCGCCCCTGCGAGGAACTGGCGGCCCGGTGGACGAGCGCTCCGGCGGGAATGCCTGGATCCACCCCTGATGGTGGTCTGGTGAGCGTCCACTTTACGGGTTCGTGTAATGAGGCCATATCACAGAGGTGTCGTGTCGGTCCCGTGCACCGGCCCCCCGGTGTAGCCGACCGTCAGCTGCCATCTGGTGTAGCCGACCGTCGGCTGTCGTCCGGTGTAGCCGACCGTCGGCTGCCGTCTGGTGTAGCCGACCGTCAGCTGCCGTCCGGTGTAGCCGTCCGGTGTAGCCGACCGTCGGCTGCCATCTAGTGTAGCCGACCGTGGGCTGCTGTGTAGCCGACCGTGGGCTGCTGTCCGGGCTCTTCTTGCCGTGTCAGTGCCATCTGCCTGGTGTCAATGCTGGTTTGGACGTGAGCCGGGGCCCGGAGTGTCCAAGCGTCATCATCACAATTTGCGAACGGAATGCATATATCGGTTTAGCTGAAAATGTGAGCTCCTGCTTCCATTGAAATACTTGTTAGTGTATGCAAGCTAACTGCCCACCTGCAAACTAATTGAGGCATTATATAAGTGCAGAATTTGCCGGACGACTGGAATGTCCTTCGTGTTGTTTTACCGTATGGAGCATCAAAGATTCCACTGGAAATAAATCTGCAGGTAAGCCTTTTCTAACCCGATAACCGTTTCCAAAATGCAATTCCGGATTAAGCCGGATGAATTGTTAGGAAATTTGGTGATTTTCCGTCGGCTCAAATGTCAATATTTTGAAAAGTAAGTGAAATAAAAGACCTCGACCTTACCTTATCAACTCAGACGCATGAAATTTGATTCGTAGCCAAGTTACATAAAGGCGTTTTTACCTGCTCAGAACCATGCACTACATTTGCCTCCTTGTTAATATCCGGTGATACGGACTTCTTCAGTGTCTTAACGTCCGACGCTGAAAAATGACGTGAAATGAAGAAATTTAAATCACATCCCAGTGCTAAAGTTAACTGAGCCGTAGTTTCTAACCTCTATGCCAGCATTGTGACCTCACCGTCAGCATACTATTTCAGTTCTGACCTAGTCTCCTACCATTCGAGTGGCTGAGCTCGCTTGCCGGTGGTCGATGTATTTGGTTCGTTGGCGCTGACACGGGCGGTCTGCAGTCAGTGGCGGCTTGGCGCCACAAGTCGCGCGCGCCACGAATGTCGACCAGCTCAAATTCACCACGGATCGATCAGTCGAACACACCAACAGCTGTGTCAGCTGGACACCGGGCCGCTCATGCATGAGCCCCGTACGCGGCCGGGAACGGCTAGTTCAGAGGTGCGCAAAAAAAGCTACCAAACAGTCGCTTACTGGCAAAAGTAAGCCAGACAACATGTTTTGCTCTGATCAAATAGGCTCACAAATATTAATATTGCAAAGGATGGTGTTAGTAAACATGGATTGTATGGTTATGCGTCATTTTGGTGCATGGAATATCGTACAGGCATGGACTCGTACAGCTTCGTTCCGTACACTGGAGTAGGAGCGCTGTGAAGTCACCTCGTCACACTGGCGGAATGTAGGTGAGATCGTAGCCACCGGAGTGTACTTCGGTGCATCTGTGCTTTCCATGCACTAAAGAACATCGCTATGCACAACCCTCTGCAACCGCCACCCCGTTGGGCCGAGATGAAAGCTCGAGTGGAGCGTGCTGACAAACCAAGGTTGGGTCAAGCCTGAAACGAGCCATCGTAGATTGGCTTTATCTTCTAAGATACACCAAAAAGGTCCGGAAATGTTTACGTCAGTTTACGTTAGCTAACCGAGTGTGCGCTGGTCACTAGGGCGGGACCGAGCCACACCGACAGGTGACACAAAACTGTTCCCACCAGCTGACCGCTAGGGCGAGACCCAGCCACACCGACAGGTGACACAAAACTGTTCCCAACAGCTGACTGCTAGGGCGGGACCCAGCCACACGACAGGTGACACAAAACTGTTCCCACCAGCTGACTGCTAGGACGGGACCCAGCCACACCACAGGTGACACAAAACTGTTCCCAACAGCTGACCGCTAGGGCGGGACCCAGCCACACCACTGGTGACACAAAACTGTTCCCACCAGCTGACCGCTAGGGCGGGACCCAGCCACACCGCTGGTGACACAAAACTGTTCCCAACAGCTGACCGCTAGGGCGGGACCCAGCCACACCACTGGTGACACAAAACTGTTCCCACCAGCTGACCGCTAGGGCGGGACCCGGTCATACCACAGGCGACACAAGACTGTTCCCAACAGCTGACCGCTAGGGCGGGACCTAGCCACACCACAGGTGACACAAAACTGTTCCCACCAGCTGACCGCTAGGGCGGGACCCAGCCACACCACAGGTGACACAAAACTGTTCCAACCAGCTGACCGCTAGGGCGGGACCCGGTCACACCACAGGTGACACAAAACTGTTCCCACCAGCTGACCGCTAGGGCGGGACCCGGTCACACCACAGGCGAAACAAAACTGTTCCCACCAGCTGACCGCTAGGGCGGGACCCGGTCACACCACAGGTCACACAAGACTGTTCCCAACAGCTGACCACTAGGGCGGGACCTAGCCACACCACAGGCGAAACAAAACTGTTCCCACCAGCTGACCGCTAGGGCGGGACCCAGTCACACCACTGGTGACACAAGACTGTTCCCAACAGCGCACTGATGACGAGACAACTCCCGCTGTCAAGTACTCCCCGACAAAAAGACGGCCAGGTGTGCGGACGGTAGCTCCAGTACGGCCGTCGTACTGTTGCAGTGGAGACGAAACCAAATATACTGGAATACTCCTGAACACCAACGTCGCCCTGAAAAATACTTGGCGGGAGAGTTAGAATTTGTGAGGACAGGCGTTGCGCGCTTCGGTCGGATCTGGATACGGGCAGACCCATGCCACATTTTGCATAAATGAACGGACCTGGGCTGGCCCGGGCCAAGTTTTGTTGAGTAATCATTCTGTTGTCGCCACTCCACCATTATACATGCTGTAATTCTGAGTTCTGATGTTTTCCATCTTGGCTCATGATTGACAGGAACATATACAAGAGCATGTAGGCCCTATGGAAACCCTGCATGTACATACAGGGCACATTTTTCAGAATATGAGCAGGCATTCTACGCTTTTTGAAATGAACCCTACATTTGTGAAATGTGACTTTGAGGTTGGGGATAGGTAGGGGGTAGGCAAGGTAAATAGCATTGCATTCAGTAAGAAATTATTTCCGATAAATTGTTCTAGTCCATTCGTACTAGCACAATTTATCGGTCAGTTTTGTATATGTGAACCGTGTGTTCATATGCTTCCAAGCATTGAGCATCATGGCGTGATTCATAAGGCTAGTAATATACCCTGCATGCTTGCACTACCTACCCAGTTATGGTAAGTTCAACAGTTGAATGATAGGTTTATGAAACAGTATGGTAAATTTTTCAACAGTTCAACAGCTATGATAAGTTCAACTTCAATCGACAGTTGCTGGTGTTTGTGCACTTCCACTGATTTCAACAGTATCATTACACAAATATTCCGTTGCTCAGGACGTTGCCGACGTTGCAATTTCTTCCTGCCACTGATGTATATATATATATATATATATATATATATATATATATATATATATATATATATATATATATATATATATATGCCAGATCAGCTCGCTCTATTTTGCTGCTAGGAATGCGATATCTCACAACAAAAGTCCGGTGTAAATCCGGCAAAGGTACGTCGGTCGAGCTAGCCCGACATTTCATAATTCGAATATACGAAGACTCGTCGGGTACCTTGATTTATCTCAAACTGACGCGTGCGATGCCATCAATGACGCTAATGCCGAACATTCACTTCAATATGGCATAAATGGTTTCTGAAATATTTAACGTCAAATTTCTGACGTCATGAGGGAAAGTATTTTCATTTCATCAAAGCTCACACATTTCATGTGATAGATGGCGCTGATTAAAAAAGACGCTGATTCCAGTATGAGTCGTTGTCCGTTAGCTTCGCACTCATATTCATGTTCCTATTCATCATTAGCCGCCGGTTCCGTTGTTTGTTGTATGTGGCCAAGCAGACCACCCTAAGAACGAATTCGAGATCAGTTTTCCCACAACATGCAACCGTTAACCCTCGAGATACCAAATGCCATCCCAAGGATATACGACCCTAAAGCGGTAACTTTAAAATGGTCACATGCATCTGACCCACTCTCATCACTTTAAATTAGTATAATTTTCTGAATCAATGTCATCGATCACAGCATATGTATGAACTTCGGCGAAATAAAATGGTCCGCCATGATGACCTCATAAACATCTTCATATCTCGAACATGATTAGATCACATTTAAAATACAACGATTTTCAGAATGAGCGTCATCAATTACATTATAGGCATCGCACCAATTTGGGATAAATTGAAGTAGTCCGCCAAAATCTTAGAGTATAAGAATAATCGAATCATCGAACTAATTTGGTCCATCGGTTATCGGGGTTTAAGGGGTACACCGACTGCAGTGGTGATGCAGCGCCCCAGCATTGCCAACCACACGGAAGTATCCAAGTGAAGAGAGCTAATTTTGTCGACGTGACTAAGGCTGTGTTCGGATCGCGGTCATTCAAATTAGCATCAAATTCAAGGTGACGTCACGGCACATCATGTCCAAATCTTGCGTATTGACATCAACATGCACATCAAAACGTGCGAAACATATCCTGGCAAAGATAAACCGCAAGCTGACTGTGGGATTGAAAGCTCGCGCAGTCTTCACCAGTGACCACTTGGTCCAGTGCTGGCCGTGGGAGCCATTTACCTGCCACCTGGTGGTGGAAACACAACCTGTACGTTCGCGGGCAGACCGAAGCAAGCCCAATCGCGGGCTCCTCCGATGTACTCGCATGTCCCCCACCCATTTGTTTGATGAAACAATGCATGGCATACTGATGCAATGAATCGAATGTCTGTGCGAGTGTAAAGATTTGTGTACACGCGGCTGAAACCCGGCAGACCGCCGACAGAATCGTGACGTTGGCAGGACTGAGCAGGACATGGCAGAATCGAGCAGAACCCGATGTCGGCGACGTCTGCAGCCTCTGGTGTCACAGCAAAGGTAGCTTTGTCGACGTCGGCGACGTCGGCGGCAGACAACCGGAAACATCGCAGGTTGTCTGCGGCGTTCTGCCCCGGACGCGCACTTCGGGCGGTTTCTGTGGCTGCTGTTTGACCTTCCGGTGGCTACATTTTTTTAAATTGATGACTGTGATTGTCATGGATAATGATATTGGTGAGTATATTGTGTTTTCAGTTTTCCTTTATTGGGCCCTACATGCCCAATGGTGTCGATGCGCCCTGAATCCCATACTAACCAACGTTGTTCTTTGGTATATACCTTGCACTGCAATCCAAGAAAAGCAAAAGGTGGCATTCCTAATTATTGTGTCTTTTGGGGGGAAGAAGGCTCACGCCACCAAATGGAGGTGAAGGAGGGTTAGATCAGGGATGAATCAGGAATCGGGGTCATGAATCACATGAAATCAAAGGTGAAACTTTGTGTGATTTTGGTGTTGCTAATGCAACACCAATTGACAAGCCCAACATTAGGCTGTTGTGGTTGCATGATATGAATGAACTCAAAATTTTGCTCGGCAGCACAAATCATTTTGGAAATCCGATTATTTCTATGCAACATCCATATAGTTGATGGTAACCTTATTTAAATTTAGGCTCGCTATCCCTTTAACCACAAACCCCGCTCGGCTCCTGGACCCTTGTCCCTCAGCCTGGTGTGAATGAGCAGTTTCCGACACTATTTTCAGCTCTTTGACATGATGATTTCCTCTGCTTCCATATTGTCGTAACCGTATTACCATTATCTTCGATTAAAAAAAAACATTGCGATGGACGTGCAAGGCCTTTCTTGTAGTGAACTGGTACCAAATATCTAGGAATGATGATATCTGGTTACTGCCGTGAGTGGTACCACTTGATTCAATTGGCGCTGCAGCGGATCATTGTTGGCGCAGTAAATAAGCACCCGATACGCTTCATGTTGCACTGAATAGATGACATCAGC
Source organism: Imbricaverruca yamaguchii (assembly GCA_034440575.1). NCBI lineage: Eukaryota > Metazoa > Arthropoda > Thecostraca > Neoverrucidae > Imbricaverruca > Imbricaverruca yamaguchii. The sequence continues at coordinate 63,249 of JAOTOL010000891.1, read as the reverse complement.
CTTCTAGTATGATGTTGGCAGAATGAAGCGTGACGCCAGAGTCTGCCACCGCCTGCCACTTTCTGCCCACGCCTTCTAATTTCTGCCGCTGACATCGCAAACGTCGGGTCTGCCAGGCCAAGAATATAGAGAGATCTGCACCCATTGCATATACACATATGTATTGGTGCCCCTCACATGGATCTTCCATTGAACCCCACGCCTAGAGTGCCGTCGTTCGCCAGAAGTGCCATAATGTCGGATATACTGTACCGCATCGCTCATTGTTCAGCGGGACAGTCTACCACTCCACGATTGAGTTAGGAATTCCTGAGTCGCCGAAGCTGGCACGACTCGGAACCTCTCACTGCTCAGTACCCGTAGCGCACGGTGTCTCTCTTCTGGCTGCCCTCTCTCCACTTTCCCTCCCCATGTCGACCCAGATCATAACAGATGACGTGATCCAAGTCCAGCAAGCACACTACTCACGTCAGGGAAGAGATGTCGGCCCACTGTTTCAATTGCGCCGCTTGCCACTCTGCTTGCCACACTGTTTCAATTGCGCTGCCACGCTTACAAATTCTTCGGTGTACCTCACACGTATGGACCTATTCTAAGAAGGCTGGGAAAGAACCGTCAAACAGCATCGAACTCAGTTTGTTTTAGTGCGTACTTATGGACTTTATGGTTAAGGACGACAATAATTCCGGGCTCAAGCGCCTCGCCCCAAATATATGTTTTTAACATTATCCACGCACGCGCGAATTCGATGCCGACAACTGATCATCTGGCAAGTATTTCAGTCGACATTGATCGAAATCAGAAAAAAAGTTCCCTAACTGATATATATTACATTGTTATGACATGATTCAACGATTGCAGTGCGGGATAACTTTCTACCCATCACAGTGCGGGGTGATCAATCCCCCTTCCTGTCCACCAACCCTAGCTTTTGGTCCAATGACGATAGAGTAACGCGACAAACGGCGTGGTCTACCTACATACTTGAACATTTAAACTTACTTGGAACATTTCTTTCTGTTCTTTCGGTTGACCTTTCAGGTCAGGTCAAGTAGATGAATGTCGAGGTACCGTCAGCCACCCTTCTTGTCGTAGTTTTCGGGCCCTGGTCGCAAAACAAATCCGATTTCGTGCTTCAATATTGATGATATGCAAACTAAAAACTTAATCTGGCACAGGTGACATGTGAAAAGGTCTAGGTAACCGCCCGTCATGGTAAAAAACCTAGACATATGTGCTGCGAATGGTTCTGAATATTATTGGGAGGGCACAATGCATGAAGGCAATGTGCTGGCCCAAGTGGATTGGGGGCATATTACATAGAACCCCATATTAAAATTGAACTTGTTTGGGGGAGGAAGCTAACATTGGGAGGGGGCAAGTGCCTACCTAAAACATTCCATCGTTGTTTTAGGTAGCTTCACCGATAAACCGTTGAAGCTAAAAAATTTGAAGCAGGTGACACTCAGGAAAAGATGACAAGCGCCGCCAAAGGCAGACCGTGTCGTTTGCACCCTGAAAACAAATGACTACTGTGCAGGTGTCTGCTAAGTGTGTAACCAGGAGTCTGTTAAACAAGAAGCCTCCCGTACAAGATGCTTCCCAAGCTGAAACCTTTTGGACCGTACCTTCTAAACAATCGACTTCTGAACAAGAGTTTCCGATGGGAAATCTGTTGAATAAACAGAGCCGCCTCGACGGGATCCCGTGGGCAAAGGTCTCCGTGCGTAGGAACGTCATGGACAAAGTATCTGCTAAACAAGAGCCTCCTGGGAAAGTGGAGGATTTTCCTGAAGTTACTCCTTGTGCAGGCGCACACAAGGTGACTCGGGTTGTCGGCCTGTCCAGACCGATATATATTTTATATAAATTTTTTTTTTTTTTTTTTTTTTTTTTTTTTTTTTTTTTTTTTTTTTTTTAAATTAAATTTGTTTTGTTTTATAAATACATATAACGATGAAGTGAAATATCACAACACCAAAGATGATGTGATCTATGTGTAATCAATGATTATTCGGGGAGGAAAAAGTAGGCTGTAGAAAAAATGGTGTCGAGCAATATGTTTTGTTGAAATTGCGCTTGCGTGCAAGGACATGAAAGGCCCATTTAGCACAATATTCTTTTGGACGTTGTGAAGAGCTTCGTGAATTATTTTCATGAATTTCTGCGAATATTGGTTGGAAATATCCACAATGTCGAGTCGATTTGCACCTAGATTTCATTGATTCCAGTTATTTGTCGTCACGGCGTTGTGGTGCGGTCCAAGCTGAGAACAACGACCCATCTCATCATTATCTGAAATACAAGTTATGAAAATGCGTGAACACTGTCTGTTATACCAATTGATCTCTGTCATGCCATTCTGCACACCATCTATCACATGCATAGTCCCAAGTCCATATGAATGTCGGGGCCGCTGGTGGATAATGTAGTGATGCAATTATCGTGGTTGAAGCATTAGCTGTTATGGCGACAACACTTAGTTTCCCTGCAATGAACGTACATCATCATGCATTGCCGGCAATGCCAACCTTTGTCAATTTGCGACTTGTGGCCATTACATGTGCATGGCATTGTCGTGTGTATACATTGGTGGTGCCGACGGCCAGACTGACGGGCCAAATGCCAGACTGGCGGGCCAAATGCCAGACTGGCGGGTGGTGCCGACGGCCAGAGAATGTGACTGCATCTGAGTGAACCCAGTAGCAACTCTGCAGAAAACCTTCCGGGTGAATAAGCGTGTGTATTTTAGTGACTGGTGCAGTGGCGTTCATCAGCGGGTGCATTAGTGTTTTCGTGGCTTTAACTGCCAAGGTGTTAGTACGCTACTGAATGGTGCAGCAGCCCCCACACCCGGTGGAGTATCAGTGAGTCGGTGTGTCAACTGCCAGGGTGTTAGTACGCAACTGAACGGTGCAGCAGCCTCCACACCCGGTGGAGTATCAGTGAGTTGGTGTGCCAACTGCCAGGGTGTTAGCACGCTACTGAACGGTGCAGCAGCCTCCACACCCGGTGGAGTATCAGTGGGTTGGTGTGTGTCAACTGCCAGGGTGTTGGCACGCTACTGAACGGTGCAGCAGCCTCCACACCCGGTGGAGTATCAGGAGTTGGTGTGTCAACTGCCAGGGTGTTAGCACGCTACTGAACGGTGGAGTGCCCCACCCTGATTCATTTCCAACTCCAGGGTTTGGCACGTACACAGTGCAGCAGCCTCCACACCCGGTGGAGTATCAGGAGTTGGTGTGTCGATGCCAGTGTTAGCACGCTTAGCGGTGCAACAGCCTCCACCCGGTTCAGAGTTGGTCCGTCAGCGGTCAGTGCGTGACTGGCTGCTGTGATGGTGTCCCCCGAGGCCGGGGAGGGGTGTGTGCCGACACATAGCTGGTGCGATCCGCTGACTGTTGATGAGCGCACCGGGGTGGCGGCGAACGGGCAGCCCGTGGGACGGCCGAGGGGTGTCGGCCGACCGGCCGTGTCGACCCCATCACTCATTGTGTGCCGCGACCAGTCCGCCGCAGGGACGCGTCAACGATTGGTTATCAGAAATAACGCCGCCGATCCATAAACAGTCATTCGCTGGCATGTCGCCGTCACAGAGCTAGTTCCGGCTGCGAGATCTCCGGCTGAACGCAGGCTGATCAGCTGGCGACCGGCTGCGAGATCTCCGGCTAAACGCAGGCTGATCAGCTGGCGCTCGGGCTGTTGCTCGGTGTGCCGCCTCGCCTGCGATCAGCTGCGTTATGCGGTCGACCGGAAGACCTAGACATCCACCCGGTACATACAGCTGGTGTAGCTGTGGGCCAGCATCGGACCGCCGCCCTGGCACAATTAGACTAGATTATATGGAGATATGTGTATATATATGTATATATATATATATGTATATGCATGTGTGTGTATGTACACATGTGCATGTTCGTGTCCATATGGTTCATTCGAATGGGTCCTGTAGTTGTGTTTGGATGGAACAGCTATGTCCCTCTACTACATTATCCTGAAGTTTCTACTGGGAAAACTTCACGAAATGTTGTATGCATCAAGATACGACCGAGGGTTACATGTTCAACGAATCTTCCTCTGGCTTTTGACTTGCAGACTTATGTAGGTTTTTATCTACTGTAATGGTCTCCTTGCATAGTCATACAAATAGCGATGCCAACAGTGTTAACAATAATGATAACAGTGCGACGGAACGCAAGATGCGGCATTTATCCATCTTTTACGTACAAATTCGCGTGTCAAAGTGCGAGTGATCTTCTCCGGAACTCTGGTAAATGCTCAATCTGCCCACTATTACAACGCACTAAATAATGCCTCAAAGCAACATTTCATCCAATACAAAAGGCGAAAAGCGGCTACAAAACACCGGAATATTTCATGGTGTGTGTGTGTGTGTGTGTGCTGACCGATATCTCATGATAAAATACGTCGGCAGCGCGGACGGTGCGGGCGCAGCTAACCACCCGGTCCTCTCCGCCCACCGTGTGGCTCGAGCTCGGTCGGCGGCAACTGTCGACACATTTTTCCTCTCGCCGATCGCCAACATGAATGCAGCCGAGTTTCGGGTCCATTTAACCGGCGGCGCGGTGGACGACAACGCACCGGCAAAAAGGGCGATTTATTCAATTTTATCGTCGATTAGCGGCCGTCGGCCGATTGGCTCGTGTGTGTCGCCTTTTTCGCGGACGCAGAGCATGTGAGTGGCGCCGGTCGATAGCCGGTTGGCACGGGCGGCCAGCAGACGCCCGGGCAGCTAGACATCCATCAGCGGCGTCGTGCGGGCGGAACGCGAGTGGCGCGCCGGACGCACCGACTTGCGGGCCGATTAACTGCGCGAGACCGTGCGCTAATCGCATGGACTCGCGGCGGCTGTACTGTCGATCCGTGGTTTATTATCTCGAGGCCTCATGGACCGTGTGGATAGGAAAGACGCCGCATGGGCGATTTTATTAAAATCTGGTCCAAAGCCGTGTGCATTGGGCCAGCCAACCAGATTATATGATAAGCGAATAAAAGGAAGATGGAAGGGGAGAGAGTTCAATGGAAAGAGAAAGAGAAAGAGAAATAGAAAGAGAAAGAGAAAGAGAAAGAGAAAGAGCAAGAGAAAGAGAAAGAGAAAGAGAAAGAGAAAGAGAAAGAGAAAGAGAAAGAGAAAGAGAAAGAGAAAGAGAAAGAGAAAGAGAAAGAGAAAGAGAAAGAGAAAGAGAAAGAGAAAGAGAAAGAGAAAGAGAAAGAGAAAGAGAAAGAGAAAGAGAAAGAGAAAGAGAAAGAGAAAGAGAAAGAAAGAAAGAAAGAAAGAGAAAGAGAAAGAGAAAGAGAAAGAGGAAGAAAAGAGAAAGAGAAAGAGAAAGAGAAAGAGAAAGAGAAAGAAAAGAGAAAGAAAAGAGAAAGAGAAAGAGAAAGAGAAAGAGAAAGAGAAAGAGAAAGAGAAGAAAGAAAGAAAGAGAAAGAGAAAGAGAAAGAAAGAAAGAAAGAGAAAGAGAAAGAGAAAGAGAAAGAGAAAGAGAAAGAGAAGGAGAAAGATAAAGAGAAAGAGAAAGATAATAGAAAGAGAAAGAGAAAGAGTAGGAGAAAGAGAAAAAGAAAGAGGAGGAGGAAGAGAAAGAGGAAGCGGAAGACAGAAAGATGGAAGATAGATGATGGAAGATGGAAGATGGAAGATGGAAGACGGAAGATGGAAGATAGAAGATGAGAGAAAAAGAAGAAGAAAAGAAGAAAAAGAAAACTGGAAGGGGTCAAGTGATAAGATGATACAGTCAGCCTTAATGTGACTGTATTATAACTTGATTTCGTCTGTGACAGATATTAGCCAAGTATTGTTTCAGTTCGCTAGTTTCTAACATAGCGTGTCAATTGAAATTGACGATACTTTCATTACGCAGTCTTCTTGATGACATATACGCGAACCTAGAATGGCCTTCTTAGTGAAGACATTTGACGCCAAGTACACAATTTATATTCGACATGATTGATCGCTGAAAGATTGAAGATGAAAAATTAATGTTGCTTATCTTTTGTTTTCTCAAAGAGATTAGCGGGGGCGTTAAGCAAGAATCAATGGGATGATTTTATATTGTTGCTATTCAGTACTATTGAGTAATTCGATGTGGACCACAGTTTTTTGCAAGAAAAAAATACCCCCAGCACATTTACGAAAAGGTCGACCATGGCTAGCGCATAGCCTTCAGCAAGCACTCGGGCAAGCCCGTTCATTGCTCGTACGAACCTCAGTGACTGTTCTTGTAGGAGTGTTCACTTCAATTTACTCACCCACCTAAGTCAAGTGAGTTGCAAATGTGCGTTGCTTGTGATTGCAAATAGACCGGAGGTAGAAATATTGCTATGATCAATGCGAAACCCTTATATTTCTCCCTATCAACATTGATGGTGACGTCAATAATTGTGATTAATGCAGTCGACGGCGTGTTCAAGCATTTTGGCAGGTGAGATTTGCTCCGCCTGGCATTTTGAAGCCCAAGTCTTCCACTGCGAGCCGGTGGCTGCCGGGCTCGAACGGTCCCGCATCGGAGCCGACATCAGTGATGGACCACGTCGACTGTAGTGGCTCTGCACAGAGATACACTCTGGTCACCGGGTGGCTGTGCCGACTCCCGTGGGGGGGGCGGAAGGGGGGGAGGGCTGGCGAGAGCCGCGGACAGCTGGCGTCCGGCGGCTGGACCGGAAGGCGCGCGTCTGCCGGCGGCGGCGGCGCGGCACTTACCAGCGCGTGATGTAGTCGACAGTGATGGTGGCGATGCTCTTGTTCTCAGCTGTCGGCGGGTGTTGCTCGGACCGGGCCGAGCGTGCCGGCAGCTGCCTGCCAGCCATAGCGGCGCGCACGGTGTCGGGGCAGGCCGCAAAGCCGTGCCGACTGCTTCTGAAATCGTTCAACGGCGATACCGTCAGACGCTCGACGGAGGTACCAACCTCCCCTACAGCCGTCCAGTGTCCCCATCAGCCACCCCGTCACCCCTCCCCTACAGCCGTCCAGTGTCCCCATCAGCCACCCCGTCACCCCTCCCCTACAGCCGTCCAGTGTCCCCATCAGCCACCCCGTCACCCCTCCCCTACAGCCGTCCAATGTCCCCATCAGCCACCCCGTCAACCCTCCCCTACAGCCGTCCAGTGTCCCCATCAGCCACCCCGTCAACCCTCCCCTACAGCCGTCCAATGTCCCCATCAGCCACCCCGTCAACCCTCCCGTACAGCCGTCCAATATCCCCGTCAGCCACCCCGTCAACCCTCCCCTACAGCCGTCCAGTGTCCCCATCAGCCACCCCGTCAACCCTCCCCTACAGCCGTCCAGTGTCCCCATCAGCCACCCCGTCACCCCTCCCCTACAGCCGTCCAATGCCCCCATCAGCCACCCCGTCAACCCTCCCCTACAGCCGTCCAGTGTCCCCATCAGCCACCCCGTCACCCCTCCCCTACAGCCGTCCAATGCCCCCATCAGCCACCCCGTCACCCCTTCCTGCAGCCGTCCAATGCCCCCATCAGCCACCCCAGCAACCCTCTCCTACAGCCGTCCAGTGTCTCCATCAGCCACCCCGTCACTCTTCCCCTACAGCCGTCCAGTGTCCCCATCAGCCACCCCGTCACTCCTCCCCTTCAGCCGTCCAGTGTCCCCATCAGCCACCCCGTCACCCCTCCCCTACAGCCGTCCAGTGTCCCCATCAGTCACCCCGTCACCCATCCCCTACAGCCGTCTAGTGTCCCCATCAGCCACCCCGTCAACCCTCCCGTACAGCCGTCCAATGCCCCCATCAGCCACCCCGTCAACCCTCCCCTACAGCCGTCCAGTGTCCCCATCAGCCACCCCGTCAACCCTCCCCTGCAGCCGTCCAGTGTCCCCATCAGCCACCCCGTCACCCCTCCCGTACAGCAGTCCAATGTCCCATCATCGACCTTGTCGGCATACATCGCAATCATATGATTACTACCATTCGAGATTAGAACTGATTAACTAGTTTTAACTCTATTAACTAGTTTTAGTTAACTAGTTTATTAAATTAACTGTAAATAACAATTTATACCCTATCAACAATTCACTACCTATAAGATTAGATTCCCCTTTTAAGCGGTTATTCATTTATAGAATCAAAGAATATTAATGCTGAAATACGTTTCTAAGTTAGGAAAGCAGTTGCCACTGGTTGCCACATTAATTTGAACAACTTAGTTGCTCGGGAGGTGCCGAAAATAACCGAAGCATACGTTTACATTTCAAATAAAAATGTTCTTGTTGCTCTTTGAGAGTTCAAAGATGCTTTTTGAGCTTCATAGCTGTATTCAGTTACTTCCTTGTTAGCTTTATTTGATCGATGTTAGTTAATTTGCATTAAGTTGAAGTTGTATATTTTGGTTCACTCGGACTTCCAACCAAAAATGTATATCTCCCTCCCTCTCTCTCTTTATCTTTCTATCTTTCTCCCTCTATCTCTCTCTATCTCTCTCTCATTCTCTCTTCCTCTTCCTCTCATACACACTGGTCTTCTGTCGATCTCGTCTTACATCTTCGTTCTGATTTTCTGCTGCCTCACGTCCTGTCCTCTCTCCCTTTCCCTCTCCTTCCCATCTCCCGTCCCCATGAACGGTCGTTCGGCGCTGACGAATCGATCGCGTCACAACGGCAGCGAATCGCCGGCCAAAGCCAACTGGCCGGCGGTCGGCGGGCGCCGGCGGGGTCAGCGCGTGACGAGTGCGGGGCAGACGCCGCCCGCCGGCCCGGGCCGGCGCGGGTCGCCCGCTGCGAGCGGCGCACGAGATGCGCCGTTTTGCGTGGCCAATACGGCACCGCGCCCGAGTCCGGCGCAGCGAGACGCCCTCTAATGGCGCCGAACGCCGCTCGAAATAGCCGCCGATCGCGTGCGGCGCCGGCTGGAAGTGTTGGCCGAACATCGCGCGGGTCCGGCGCAAAGCTCAGCGTACGACCCACTGCCCGACCCGTGGGATAAATGGTCGCCCAACAGCTGTGCATGCATAGGGTGAGAAGTTGATTTGTACGCACTGTCCATAATCTGTGCTTTAACTATATGGTCTTCCATGCATGCTATCTTGTGCTTACATGGATGGATGTTCTCATGCCAGCGAGTTTAAATAAAGTTGATTATGTAAGACATACACACAAAATTGGTCCTACGAGAAGCATACTCTGTCCGGAATAACATGCTAAGTCAGAAGTATTTGGAATTGACCTGGCTTCTACTTAAGCCTCATTTATGAGCATCGATACAACCAAACCCCCGTCCCGCAACAAGTCTGCTCTAGTTCAGGTCTATTCATACAATGATCCGAAATAAAGGAAGTTGAGTGAATCAAAATAACAGCATGGGTGGAGCGCAACATGAGGTAAGTGTGGACAATGCCACACCAATGCTAATGTGACTTAACATGAGGCTTATGGACACTATCTGGAAAGAATGGCGCACCTGCCAAACGCCATTTGCCCCACCAACTTTGAATGCGATCTCATGAATGAAGGACTAGTATTGAAGCTATAGGCTGGCTTCGCTACTTTTTTAACTTCACAAGAAGGCTTCAGTACAAGACTCTCACGAAGAGAGCAGGCTCGAATAAGTTCCACTCAGCTACCACCTCCGCTCCAAAAAAAGGTCATTGTGTAAGCGTAAGCAAGTTATGGCTGCTGTTCTCCGACATCAGGCAGCGTGACTATAGCTGCCAGATCAAAACATTTTAGCTAGATAATCGAATGTTGTAATCATTCGGGGCTAACTCTCGCCCATGCTTGCCTTAAGACACTGGGCGAAAACTTTGTGGGCTTGCGGATTCCGGATCGACCCTAGTGAAGGAGATCTGAACAGTGGCGTAGCCAGGATTCTCTTGAGGGAATCAGTAGAAAACAAAATATCATCATTGTATCATCACCATTGCGACTTTTTCGTCTTGACATGAAATTAGTGTACTACATTTTCCAATGGAGGATGCTTAGCATCCAGTAGCGTAACCGGAATCGCACGATGGCGGAATTTCTTCGGGCTTGTTAACATTTCCCAGGAGAGTTCCCCAGGAGGTATTCTGCTTCCTTGCTTGGGAGCAGCTGACGCGAGACCCCCTTAGAGAGTATCCTTTCTATACTGATAGCAAACTTGAGCGTGAGGTATATATCACTAAGGAATAAAAGATAGCCTAATTCAGTTGCCATCGCCGTTTTTCCGGCGTCTTTCAATTGCTGGTTGGCATTCTGAAAAGTGACATGCTAAGTTCCACTTTGCACAAACATTCCCCCGAGAAATGATAGGGCCGAAAGAATGGCGTCGGTGCACCAAAAATGGCAGAGATGAGGGAAAAAGTTGGGGCTCCGAAAAATTATGATGGGACGTCGAAAAATCAGCTGGGACCAACAAAATTATTCCGGAGCCCCAAAAGTCGTGTCAGAAGGCCCCAAATACTCGTATCATGGGCTTCGAAGAAAGCACGTGAAGCCCCGAGCAATCGCGCTGGGGCTCCACAAATGGTACTGAACCCTAACATATCGCTCCGTGGGTCTAAGATATGGAGCCATGGCTTTGAAAAAAACCCACCCGGGACCCGAATCATTTCTTGACATCAAACCTCCCTCGTAATTAAACTGAGCATAATGTTAAAAATCGACGTCAAAAGCATGGTCTGTCGGTCGTTTGGTTTCCCAGCTTGAGCTCGACTGCCGTCAAAATGCGTCAGTCAGTCAATCAGGCAGCCCCAGACTATAATCGCGTCATAGCCTCGCTTCCATCAAGAGCTCGGCAACTTATAGTGGTTTGGTCCAGAGGTTCCGTAGTAGTGATAAAGAGGTTGTTTCGAAGAGTAGAGAATTGAGGCAGATGAAGAGAAGATGAGAGGCATTTCCTTCGCCGTCGTAGTATCTCCTGCAGATGGAAGAAGAAAACGCACCAATTTTGTGTAGGTAGTCCTCCAGTCCAGGGTGCCATCCGCTTCTGAGTTTTGCCGAGTCAACGCGAAGCTTTCTTGACGAGGTCTCCTCTTTCACATTGATGTCTGGCGGCACAGCATCGAGAAGTCGCGAATTCTCTAAGCTCTCGAGTGAGTCTCGTATAAGAGTGGTGTGAATATATTTTAGTGGTTGTTTTACCAGAGTCTCATGATAAAACGGCATCTACGGTACGAAGCTGTTGTAGAAGCGTGATGGTGTGCTCTTCATTCGTCTTGGAGGGTCTCTCACATCACCGAAGTAGTTTAGAGGATGGTCGGGTCGAAAATACTTGACCACGTTCTGAGCTCCAATCATAGCAAAATGATTCTGCACTGGAAGAACCTTCGCTTCTCTGTGGAGGTCTGAAATGCGAGTCATCTTTGTCAAGCCTGTCGCCGCTCTAAGACATATATTTTATGTTACCTGCATTTCTTTCATACTTGTCTCGTTAATGTAGGATCGCCATGCATTTGAGGCGTTATGAAAGTGAGGCCTAATGAACTGCCTGTACAGATAAACTATGCTTTCTTTGGATTGCTCATCGTTTGCTCCTGAGACTGCTCTGAGTACATTCTATTTCCTTCTGGCTTTGTTATTTATTTCCTCGACATGCTTGCTGAAATACATGAGGGGGTCAAACCTTACTCACAAAACCTTAGGTTTTGTGAGTAACCTTAGATCAAGAGGCAGCTTTATGCCATTCACTGAGATGCCAGGATGATAAGAGTGTTGGTGTATATCAGACGTGAATTAAGTCACCGGTGACTTGGCAGGGGAGAGTCGTAGTTCCAGACTCTCGAACTGCTCAACCAGAGCTTTCAAGTATTTTTGGATTCGTCTCTCAAGCGTCCGCAATTTAACATCCCTTGGTTACGACGAAACCATCCGCATAAGACAAGACAAGTATTTCTGGTGGTGGGGGACAGCATTTGGCCACATACATGTTCAAGAGCTGGGTAGATAACACTCCTTGGGGAACGCCGCTTTTAAAGGTTCTGGTACGCGACATGGCTTCACCAAATTTAATCTGGGCTTTTCCGTCGGTCTGTCAGGTAGCTGTAAAGTCATTTCTTGTCATTCACATATATTTCGTCAATATTAATTCTCATTTCGATCAATTTACATCTTGGGGCTGTGTCAAAGGCTTTCGTCGCATCCAATGACAGCGTAATGGTCCTCTCCGGCGGTTTCTTCATGTTCAGACCTTCCAAAATATACGCACTCATCTTTGAGAGGTGGGTGTTTGTGCTCTGGCCTTTTCGATATCCATGTTTATGAAACAGTTCAAAATGTATGTAAGCAAATGCAGGACTCTCTCCAAGGTGTTTCAGATGATGGATTGCAATGCCGTCTGGGGCACAGGCGCCTGCATTTCTACTTGCTCCTATTGTCTTTCTTAGATTAGGGACCCCAAAGGGCTTCTCAAGGCTACTATCAACTTTCATATCTTACATTCTATTAATGATCTTTCTGTTTAAGTGCACAGGACTGTCTTTACATCTATCAGCATAATAGCTTATAAGCTTGTCAGCAACATATTTTTGCGATGGTATTCTTTCATCCATGCTAATTACAGGGGGCTCATTTGGGCCCAGGTCTTTTTATTTATGAATCGTTTTTGTGACCCTCCAGTATTATTTCACGCTGGTTGTTCTATTTGTGCTCGATACCAACTCAGATACATTTTTCTTTTCTTGCTGTTTGAAAAGTGTGTGGATGTTGCGGCTAAGCTCATTAATTGCTACCGTGTTTGGGGGTGTCCCGGCCTTTCGGAGATTTCGCTCGTTTATCACCGCCTTAATCTCTTCGGCACAATTTGGATTGAATTGAGAAATTTTGCCTTGTGGAACGTTGTGCTTGCTGGAAGTAATGATGACCATTCTGAGAATGGCTTCAGCCTGTTGTACATCGCCTTCAAATGCGTGATTATCTAGCAGAAAGTCACAACCGGCTGCAAACTCTTCCCAGTTGGCCTTTTTGTAGTTTGTGAAAGTTGTTTTGGTGCTTGGGAAAGAACAATTTAAGCCCATTTCAATTATGATAGGATTAAGATCCCACGAGGTTTCAGCAACCACCCTCCAGTCTGTGAGTACAGCGAGTTCCACTGAACAGAAAGTGCCATCGGGACAGGTAGGTGATTGATCGGCGGCATAGGGTACAGGTGTGTGCACTGAGGGGTCATTAAGGCGAAATAGTTCATCAAGGTTCTTCTGTATGCTTACTCTTCTTCTATCTTCTATAGTCAGACCAGAGTGTAGAGTGACTAAGTCACCTCCAACTAGACAATGTTCAATTTCACAGATAAATAAGAGAGCTGGCTCGTACCCTGTTGTGCTTGGTGGCAGATACAGATTGACAATATTGAGTATGTTCTCTTGGCCAACCTTGCAGCTCAATGTTTCACTGTGACCATCATTTATTCTGGATTTAACGTGATCAGTAGTGTGTGCAACTTGCCTCGCTGACATAGGTCGCATAGCCCTCCTCCAAACTCATCTCGATCAGCCCGAAGGCACTTGTTTCCTCCGCTGATTTTTTCGGCGGGTTTGTCTGCAGCCAGTTTAGTTTCTTGCAACATGACTATGTCTATTTGAAGGTCTTTCACCAACTGTCTGACCTTTTGCATCCTTCGACTTAATCCGTTCACATTCAGCTGCATTCCAAATGTGTTGTGTGTCGTGGGGTGGCGATGCGTCCCCAGATACCATATTGAAAACGCGGCGAACAGTCAGCGTTAGCAGTTCGGGGGGGGGGCGTTCCTCGTCTAACCACAGCGTCTAGTGATGGGTGTTCGGCAATATTTTTAGACCTTACTGCAGAGGAACGGACACTGATCGTGAGACGAAATGAGATTCATTTCCTTAGCAGACGTTGGATAAATGCTTATAGTGGTAAACGATGGCATTTCACACTGTCGCGATTCGCATGTGTAGCATATCAAAAATATGGCTAGCAATGAAAGTTGGTAACTTCCTTTATTCATTTTGCAATTCCCATCATGGTGAAACTTAATGTCACTTCATACAATTTAGTTCTGGAAATGTTCGAACATGGGAAGCTAATGTCAGTTGGCTACTGTAGCTGCTCTCTCACCTCGACCCCAGAATAGAAATGTCCGTCGACATTTTGTGTTCATTATAACGAAAATAATGGCTAAACAGGCAAGAATATTCTGAAATTGCAAGCAATTGCAGCAAACAAAAGAGAAAGTCAACCACGGCAGTGAGCTTAATTTTAGCATTCAAGCCATGCACTTCGGTTGTCACACATGGACACGAATATTAGAACCTCACTTTCGACCTTGTCCCTCAGAACAATGTACATACAGTGTAAAGTTCCAATGGCCAATGAAAGTCGCCATTAGGGATGCTAGATGAGCAGGACCAAATAAAGGGCATAGGACTGCCGGGCTGTGGGCTCGGGATTTGACACCATACGAATGATGAGGCAGAGCAATTGTGAACCGACCGCAGCCGAGTTCTCTAGGCTCGCTGATCGCCTTTTGGGTCCATGGAACCTTATGGCCAAAACTTTACCTTGCAGTCCACCGTACCGCTTATAATATGTTGCTCAAATAGCTATTTCCAGAAGTTCTAAAATGAATGCATCCGACAACGTACAATACTGGAATAATTATGCTAAGATAGGAAAGCAAATACATAAAAAGGCAGACGAAACTACCTAACTTAACATACACAACATATAATATAAACGCAAACCAACTTTGTCTTCTAATGAGAAAAGCTTATATTACCTAACAGTGCATCATCAGTTCTTTCCCAAGATCCCCAGAGTCTCCTATCACTACTCCTCCAGTTTAGCAGAGTGCCAAACCCGGGTGTACGTACCCACCCGGAATCCCCAGCCACGGCTTGGACTATTATATCGTCTTCGTTATAAACCGTCTGCCCTGCCCTCCGCTCTGCCTCCTCTCCCCATCGCAATAAGTGTGCGAGCTCCGTGACGGTAAGGTACGAGAAAGAAAGGCAATGTGTAGCGCTTTTGCTGACGGGCATTTGTTCGGAGTTTGGACCTTTTTCAATGAATTCTATCACAACGCAAACTAGAATAAAACAGACACCTAATAGCCGTTTTCATCTTCGTTGGAACTTCAATCTCGATAAAATTTTATGGCGACGCCTCCACTTTTCTATGAAGAAATTAACCACTTGAAACGTTGTAATAAGCAACCATTAAAGTTCCAGTGATGACCATCGGGGCAGGTCGAGTGGGGTCCCGCGTATCAACTATGCCCATAAGCAAGACGACTCACTCTGCACTCGCCCGGCTCATAATTACACAAAAAAAAATTGCTTGGAATGTGGCTTCTACTATGGCGGCTCTGCCAGAATCTCTCGCCAAGTAGTTGCTCTTGGAATGCACTGGCTAGCAATGGTCAGTCTAGGATGTAATTGAAGGAGATAACCAGCTTCCGGGAAGGAGGTGCTAGGTAGTGTCAAGTTCTATTCTTGCTAGCTTCTCCCAGAGATAAAAGCGATTCAGTCGGTGGTGTCAACCGGTGCCGTTCAGGCCTCACCAGCCCTGGCAGGCCCCAACAACGCCTGAATAGCACGGCCAACCCCTTCCAAATCTGACCTTAGCTCTGATGGACCCTGACCAGCCGCAACCACTTCTAACCAGCCACAACAACTGTTGACCATTCCTGATCACCCCTGGCTATCCATGACCACCACTGACATCACTGACCACCACTGAAACCACTGACCACCGCTGACCACCACTGGCCGCCACTGACCACCACTAACCACTACTGACCACTACTGACCACTACTGACCGCCATTGACCACCAATGGTCACTATTGATCACCACTGACCACTACTGACCACCAGTAACCACCGCTGACCGCCACACACCACTACTGGCCACCACTGATCAGCACTGACCACTGCTGACCACCGCTGACCACTACTGACCACCGCTGACCACCATTGGCCACCACTTACCACCAATGACCACCGCTGACCACCGCTGACCACTATCACCACCGCTGACCACCATTAACTTCCGCTGATCACTGCTGACCGCCATTGACCACCGCTGACCATCACTGACCACCACTGACCACCACTGACAACTACTGACTACCGCTGACCACCACTGACAACTACTGACTACCGTTGACCATCACTGACGTGCTGGCACCGTCGCCAGCCCGTCTGCGGTCGGTTTGAGGGCGCGCCGATCGGCAGAAGACTGACAGAAGTGCCGGGGCCTGGCTGGCAGAAGTGCCGGGGCCTGGCTGGCGGCTGGCCGGGGCAGGTCGGACTGGCACGGATCGGATGACGCCAGCCATGGCCAGTCAACTATTGGAAAGCGATTAGCGAGGAGCGGCCGCAGCTCGGGCCGACTGCCGGCCGCCAGAAGCTAACAGTGGCCGGCGACCGGCGTGGCAGCCTCTGCCATTAATATCGCCGCTCCACCCCTCACGGCACCCCCAGGGCGTGCCGAGAGGATCTGCCCGAACATCGGGCCGACCGCCGACTGCCGACCGCCAGATGCTAACAGTGGCCGGCGACCGGCGTGGCAGCCGGCACGGCCCTGCCATTAATATCGCCGCTCCACCCCTCACGGCACCCCCAGGGCGTGCCGAGAGGATCGGCCCGAACATCGGGCCGACCGCCGACCGCCGGCCGCCAGATGCTAACAGTGGCCGGCGACAGGCGTGGCAGCCGGCACGGCCCTGCCATTAATATCGCCGCTCCACCCCTCACGGCACCCCCAGGCTGCCACTAAAAACCCCCCCACCCCCCCCAAAAAAAAAGCCCCCCTAATGTCGCCGTTCCACCCCTCACGGCACCCCCGTGGTGTATCGTCGGCCCGAACATCGCCTCAGGGTATCCACTACGGCAGCCCAGGGGACTTATCCACGACCTGGCGTGCCCTCGCACAGCCTTCGGCGTATTTTTCTCACGGCGCCCTCGGGGCTGTCCACACGGCCCGGACATCGCAGTGTCCTCGGCGTGCTCTTGGGGACGTGCCTTTCATGTTTCCTCGGGTTTGCCATCGCGGTTCCCTTGAGATATTCCTTGGCATTACCTCGGGGAATGCATGCGGCTTGACATCCCCGCACAAAACGCGTCATAAACTTTCCGATAGAAGGGAAACGACTATTCCAATTAATCAAGCATTTCGCGAAGCGTCTCTGAGTGGGCTGCTTTTGGCCCTAGAAGGCTCTGGTGCTGTCCTCACTGATATAAGAGTGTTCTCTTCACGGAATCCCCGACGGAGCAGTACCGGCGACATGACATCGCCTAGTCTGGCAACAGTCTGGCGTTGAACATACTGGTGTCTGATACTTCTCGAACGGGTGGCTGATACTTCAGTATAGGAAACCGCAAAATTCGATTCGACAATGCCAGGCAAAGGTACTCAACACGCGCCATTAAGTGCATTACTATGGGGACATGAGATGTCAGTGCATGTGTACTAGCTGATACTGGTAGACTAATCTGGGCCATTGCAGACGTTGCAAATCCACCACTGTGTAAGCAACCCGAATTGGTTCGCCGACTCACCCAGCAGATTCCCTCCAAGTTATCGTACTGCTGATATTTGGCCACCCTGCAATTTGATTCGACTGCGTTCAAAGTGAGCCTAGCAACACCCATGCATGAAGCACTGGCTTTTATCTCCTGGCAGCGCCGCGACGTGGACTGCTGGTGGAATGGCAGTGGGGCCTGCTCACTTTCCGCCGCCAGCCATTGCCCATGATGACGGCTCGTGCAGCAGCCACACCTGGTACGCTGCCTATCAGCCATGATGACGGCTCGTGCAGCAGCCACACCTGGTACGCTGCCTATCAGCCATGATGACGGCTCATGCAGCAGCCACACCTGGTACGCTGTCTATCAGCCATGATGACGGCTCGTGCAGCAGCCGCACTTGGTAAGCTGCCTGTCGGCCGTGATGACGGCTCGTGCAGCAGCCACACCTGGTACGCTGCCTGTCGGCCATGGTGACGGCTCGTGCAGCAGCCACACCTGGTACGCTGCCTGTCGGCCATGATGACGGCTCGTGCAGCAGCCACACATGGTACGCTGCCTGTCGGCCATGGTGACGGCTCGTGCAGCAGCCACACCTGGTACGCTGCCTGTCGGCCATGATGACGGCTCGTGCAGCAGCCGCACCTGGTACGCTGCCTGTCGGCCGTGATGGCGGCTCGTGCAGCAGCCGCACCTGGTACGCTGCCTGTCGGCCGTGATGGCGGCTCGTGCAGCAGCCGCACCTGGTACGCTGCCTGTCGGCCATGATGACGGTGATGACGGCTCGTGCAGCAGCCACACATGGTACGCTGCCTATCGGCCATGATGGCGGCTCGTGCAGCAGCCACACCTGGTACGCTGCCTGTCGGCCATGGTGACGGCTCGTGCAGCAGCCACACATGGTACGCTGCCTGTCGGCCGTGATGACGGCTCGTCCAGCAGCCACACCTGGTACGCTGCCTGTCGGCCGTGATGGCGGCTCGTGCAGCGGCCACACCTGGTACGCTGCCTGTCGGGCATGATGACGGTGATGACGGCTCGTGCAGCAGCCGCACCTGGTACGCTGCCTGTCGGCCCACATTGACCAGGTCTGCTCCAATCCCACACTGGCACGCCTAGTCTAGCCAGGTCTGTCCCAGTCTCATACTGGCATGACATAGCTTAGCCAGGTTTGCTCCAGTCCATACTGGCATGGCATAGCATAGCCAGGTCTACTTTAGTCCATACTGGCATGGACTAAAGCAGCAAAGTCTGCTCCAGTTCTAAAGCAGAGCCTAGCCAGGTCTGCTCCAGTCCATAGTAGTATGGCCTAGCCTAACCAAGTCTGCTCCAGTTCATGCTAGCATGGTCCAGCCTAAACAGGTCTGCTCCAATCCCGTACTGACACGGCGTAGCCTAGCCAGGTCTGCTCCAGTATATACTAACATGACTTAGCCTAACCAAGTCTGTTCCAGTCCCATAATGGCACATTCTAACATAGCTAGGTCTGCTCCGGTTTATATTGGTACGGCTTGTCCTAGCCAGGTCTGCTTCAGCCCCATAATCGCACGGTCTAGCCTAGCTAGTCCTGATTGAATCCCATGCTGACATGGCCTACCCTAGCCAGGTCTGCTCCAGTCCACACCAGAAAAACCGTAACACTAGAAATGTCTGCTTCGATTTCTTTCTGACGGTGTTAGCCGGGTCTGATTCAGTCATATGCTGACAAATATGTACAGTGGCCAGATGTGCCTCAGTTCTGCACTGCCGCAGAGCTACTGGCACAGTTCTACGCAGGTCTGCTTCAGCTTTGCGCTGACAGAGTCGCAAACCAACCAGTCCGCATCAGACCTGTACTGACGGAGCAGTGCAACAGCTGACTAAGTGTCCACTGTGCTTATTCGTTCGTAGCGGGCCTCATATGGTGCCCAGCTAGTTGCGGAATACACTTGTCCGGCGAAAAGGAAACGTATTTGCGGACACCTTTTCAAACCAGATGATCTATGACGTTGCAATCCACACGTGGGTGCGATTCAGGCATCGACGCCATTTCCCTCTCTGCTTACGCCATTCACATGCCAGAAGCACCCGCCCACCCTGCCGTTGCGTCAGCGCAGTCAAAGCCTCGCGTGCGTCGATCCCCGTCTAATCCTTTCGCCCGGCTCTGACCAATCCCCCTTTCGCCCGGCTCTGACCAATCCCCATTTCGCCCGACTCTGCACTGGTGCTCCGTCTCGCCCGACCAGGCAGACTGTCCGAGTTCGATCCCACTGGCTGTGACGGAGTGTGGCGTCCCCTGCACGCGCCGACGCCCCGACGACGCTCAGAGACCACCCCGGCTGGAAATATGGCCACTGTTAGCTGAGTCCTGGGCAGGGGTGAAAGCCTTTCCCAGGGAGCTCCAAGCGGGGATGTGATCACTCCCCGCTGGCCGCCCTGGAAGGAAGGGTGGTCGCTCCATCGGTGTGCACAATATCAGTGGTGACACACCTGTTAAATAGCCTCTGAGTAAAAACCGTCAGAAATACTTCCCGGTGAGATAGACTACGGAAACATTCCGCCCATAGATACCCATCAACGGACGCCAGGCCGGGAAGGTGGCGATCTATCCACAGACTGGCTCCACTGGATGTACACCGGTGGAAATCCAGTAGCGTTATCCTCACCCTCAGATGCATCTACCGGGACCGTAGATTATTCATCTCAGATACCGATTCGTGACAGTTGGGGTATCAGCCGGCTCCACCACACCTCCCAACGAGATGTGACATCTCGAGCAGCGCCTGGCCGGACTGTGCCTCCGGCGAGATGTGACATCTCGAGCAGCGCCTGTCCGGACTGTGCCTCCGGCGAGATGCGACATCTCGAGCAGCGCCTGTCCGGACTGTGCCTCCGGCGAGATGTGACATCTCGAGCAGCGCCTGTCCGGACTGTGCCTCCGGTGAAATGTGGCATCTCGAGCAGCGCCTGTCCGGACTGTGCCTCCGGCGAGATGTGTCAGTTTGGCCGCCAGATGTGTATGTGTGCCCCGGCACGTCTTCGGCGAGATGTGGCAGTTTGGCCACCACCTGTGTAGGTGTGGCCTGGCACGTCTTCGGCGAGATGTGTCAGTTTGGCCGCCAGATGTGTATGTGTGCCCCGGCACGTCTTCGGCGAGATGTGGCAGTTTAGCCACCAGATGCGTATGTGTGCCCAACACGTCTTCGGCGAGATGTGGCAGTTTGGTCGCCACCTGTGTATGCGTGGCCTGGCACGTCTTCGGCGAGATGTGGCAGTTTGGCCGCCACCTGTGTATGCGTGGCCTGGCACGTCTTCGGCGAGATGTGGCAGTTTAGCCACCAGATGCGTATGTGTGCCCAGCACGTCTTCGGCGAGATGTGGCAGTTTGGCCGCCACCTGTGTATGCGTGGCCTGGCACGTCTTCGGCGAGATGTGGCAGTTTTGCCACCACCTGTGTAGGTGTGGCCTGGCACGCCTCTCAGCGAGATGAGCCCGTCTGGTTGTCGGGGACCGGCCTGACTCGGCCAGACACTCAATTAAATCGGTCAGTAGCTGTCTTCCGGTGCGGGTTTCGAAGTCTCCCGGTGCTAGCGGCAGCTGGTCAGAGCAGTCTCCGACCAGTTTGATAGCAGCGCCTCACCAATACCGACCGTCACGGCCCCGCCAGCATGATGGTGGCGCGGAATGATGGTGGCGCCCGGTAGGCTGGTCACTCGCCCCCTCCCCCTCCTCGCCCCCTGGTACTGCTGGCTCTTCCGCTATCGTGGTGCGGTGGGTGGTTTTTGTGGTGGCCCTACTGCGGTGGGGCAGTAGGTGTCTAGTTCAACCCAGATCTGTGACAGGGTTCTTTTCGGCAGGTTACAACCACAATCATACACACACACTTACACACACACGCACCCACAACACACACACACACACACACACACACACACACACACACCCCCCAACCCAGAGAGAGAGGGATATATATATATATATATATATATATATATTGTCATCATCATAATTATCAACATCATATTTTTACGTTGTATTTCCAAATACAAGTTCTGCAATCTTAATGAGATGGTGCATTGTATGCACCATCATTCCAGCATTTTGGTCTTGGCAAGGACTGCTGATTGATTCAGGTTGAAAGTCATAAGCACCCTCAAGCATAAAGGACTGGGGAGTCTAGGGGTAAGTTGCCCGTCCCACAATCGAAAGATTGTGGGTTCGAGCCTCGCCTGCCGCTACTCTTCGCCCGCGACCAATCGGCGTGAAAGATTGGCGACGCTACATGACTCAACGGTCGAGGTGTCGCAAAACCAAAATCCACCACTAAGCATAGAGAACTGTGCTACCAAACTAACATGTTTGACCAATGAATATATTTTACAATGCCATGTTTGCATCATTCAGAGAAACATAACCTTCGCAGTGCGACAGGATTTCCTACCCCTCGCAATGCGACAAGATTTCTTACTCATTGCAGTGCGACAGGACTGCCTGCATCTCCCTCATACACCCATGGCTAGTGCCATGCAATTAAGAAACAAGCAGCAAAGGAAATGGCCCCTGCAATCCAATTACACAAACACACACACAAATGTGCATTTTTAGCATATGAATAGGGCCGACGTAATGCCCAACCTTAGAAATTTATTTTGCTTGATTCCTAGTTGCTTTGAAGTCCACTGAAGGCTGCAGTTTTTATTCGTCCTACAGTTAATGTTTTGGCAATGGAACCAGAGCATCGCATTAGGATATTAGGATGTGAGGCTAATTTGCATGCTTCTTAATTACACTATTATCTGCTAATCTTCTGTTGTCATTCTATGTCAAACTAGTTTTCATTGTAACGGTGCCATCGCATTAGCTCGGATGCTTTTTCTGATTGCAAGATGATCACAGCCCAATTTCTGAGCATGTATTAAACGAATCATACTCGGTGACATGCAAGAACTTCATTGTAGAAATCTACCACATCGACAGCTCAAGTATTATATAATTGCATTATATTATGGGCTATTGTACTATTTTGTCAGCTAACACTCGGCGATGGTGCTGACAATGATCGCGTCATCAGCTGAAAGAACAATGCTGTTTGATATTCTTCATCTTGTTAATAGTGTCAGCAACATAAATCAGCATTGCCAATAAAGTTGTCGCCGTGCTGCCTGCCGGTGCGATTTGTGTCATGTAGCCTGCTTTAACATCAGCAATTTTTGCTGCTGTAAATCTCGTGCTGAAGCTGACGTACGTAAGTATCTTATTTTGACCGCAACCTCTCTGACGAGAAAATGTTCTTATGCAATGGAGATCCGTCGCATAGGAAGTTAGCGCCTGTATCATGGACAGGCAGAATGAAACAACAACTGCAACGCCGTAAAGATCATTGAAGGAAGAAGAAACACGTTAGGTGCATGCGCGTCTGATTTTTACCGTACTGATTCTTTGACATGAGAACCTACACTAGTGACATTGATAATGATGGCAATAGCCGCGAGCGAAAGCGAGAAAGTGTACAGTTGGTCGAACCACCCATCACCGATTAAAGCTTAGTAAAAAAAATATCATACCCATAGTAAAAGCAACTTGTCATGCATATTTCAAGTTGTAAAAGATGAAATCTTGACACGGCGCGGGCACTTTAATGGGTGGTGCTTTTAAGCACACTCCTTTGAAGGGCCATTAAAGCTACTGAGCGCTCCCTGTCCGGCAACCGCCCAGCAAAATGACCGGCTCACATTACCAAATAAGGTCACATGTCCGTGAAATGGCTCTTAACCTGGCGTCCGGCCTGACGGGCGATGTGCATAACTGGAATATCTACCGTCAGGTTTTCGTCCTGTTTTTATCGAATTAGTTTAAACTGTACGAGATTTGAACTTGAGAGGCGCCTGTACGCCGAACTGGTAAAGTCTAACGACAAGTGGACATTTGTGGTAGAACTTGATTCATGGGATTCGTTGATACATTGTAGGTGGCTAATGACTACCTCCAAGGGACATCGATTTGTATCCTTTTGTGGGGGTCATGGACACACCAATGTTGATCTTGGCCGACCAACGTTGATTCCCCCCCCCCCAATACCCTATGTTATTTTTATGCTGATAAGAAAGCTAAAGGAAAATTAAAAGCATCATGCTAGGTTGAAAACTTAGTTGATGTTAACTCACGTCCCGGAGGGGAGGGGGCGAAATCCGCCAACCCCTCTGGTTTTCCATACATAGCTCCAGATTTTACCGGCCGACAAACGCCATTGCTTGCATACTTGCTTAGAAAAGACGGGCGCGTTGTATAAAGCAAAATAAATGAAAGTCTACCGACCATTTTCCTAGTTTGGGGCCGTTAAATTCAAAACATTTCGCGGCGCCAGACCACAAAAATCAGCGCTAATGTGCTTCCCGTATATTGGCAAAAATGAAGTGTTCTTAGCAACGCCAGCAACTTGTTTGATGTATATTGTTATGCTATATAGTTTCAAAGTCATGTCACCGAGGTCAAGTCAGGTCAAGTTCATGACAGGTTAATGGAACCAAACTTGGTCAACTGGAATGTTTTGTAAATGCAAATGACCGTCATGCGATTGATGTCATTTTGCATGTTACTCCCTACAAATCCTGAAAACTACTGTTTGTCATTGTATACGTAAGTGTTTGCATACTTTATTCATTTACTTCACTCCTTTCTCTGCGAAGCCGATTGCGCCGAGTCGCCCAACGGAGCAGTCGGGCGGGTGGCCTGGTTCCGGTAACTGGAGCACGTAATGACCTGATAAAGCGTTGCTATATAGGTGACCTGAGGTCAAATTCCGGGTTTAGCGTCTGCATTGTATCATTAGTAATGTCTAAAGCATCATTGATGCCCATTTTAGACCATTTAAATGCAATCACAGGGATCCATAACAATGACAACCCAAGCCATGCAAGGCCAGACAATTTTGGAACTTTGACCTCATTTGACCTTAAAGATATTGACCTAAGGTTTCGAAGTTTGCACACCATAGAGTTCACTACAGTATCCATCCACCATGAGAATTTCGTTACTCCAGCTGTAATAGGAGCCGAGATCTTAATGGCGGAATCCACCCCCCACCCGCCACCTCCCCATCTAGTGAGTGTAATTTTCAGAGGCCCTTCAGGGCGCGTGTTAACCAGCACATTTTGCACTGAAAAACAACAGATTTGGATGAGATAGTCAACAGATATAGATGAGACTGAATCCCCACCTTTTGCTGCAAAATTGAAAATTGTGCAAAAAGAAAACAAATAGCTGGATTTCCCTCCAATGCGTAAGTACAACTTATATCATATGCTGAGATTGGCTGATGCTGGTACATTTTAAACCAGCTTGTCTGCAAAAAAAAGTATGCTAAGCCACTAAGCAACAATTACATTGTCATACTGATGTCATTATCATCTCGCCTACCAGCGTAGGTGACGGATATTGGCTGAAATTGTGTCGTAGTTGTGTCAGATAGTCATTATTCGAAGAAGGAACGATGTTCACCAAATAAAGAAGATATGTCACTTCAGGAAGGGTATTTTAAGGCAAACGTATTTCATGTACAGCTTATTTTAAGTTATTTCACAAAATACTCACTTATATTTCGCTAAATTATCACTGCACTTTCGGAACAGGACATTTGGCAGCGCTATCTCTTTTGGGACAGATCGCGGTGCAAAATATCGGCTGCATGCAGCCAGCTCCATAAGTTGAACCATGGCGCAGCAGGCTGTCACAGGTCACAGATGCGCCGTGACAGCTGATAGGGTTCGATTGCGATTTCGATATGAGACAGATTTATGGGTTTCAGTGTCTGTAGGTGACATTATTGACGTTTTGTGCACCTCTGCCTAGGAACCTACATGCCAAATGGCAATGTGCGTTCATTCAATATTGATGTGGGGAAAGTCACTCTCAAACTGGACCAACGAAAACCACGTTTGAGCCAATATGCCAGATTATGAAACCATGAAAGACGAAAGTCAGCAAGAAACTGCATAGAAGCCTCATTATAATTGACATTTCTGAAGAAAGCAATAGGTACTCAACTATGACCCATAAAACTTACTAAACAAATTTTACAGTCATGCAACCTGCTTCTGGCTGAAAAATATGAAGGGCAGCACTCGAACCTTGTGTCGCAGTGTGCTTTGAGGAATGCCACATCAATGTTGACTTTGCCCTTGCCAATAATTTCAAGCTTAAACATGGGACCCTATGAAGTGTGTTCCCCAATCACTTTGGGCCTGCCCATTGCCTTCATGTATTTTGCTTCCTCCTCCCCTTCCCAGCCCAAATAATTTTCGTAAATCAACATCCATGCGCACATGACTTCCTTTTTAATTGTAGTTCTTTCTATCAGCTCGGTACATCTTCCAAGGTCGTAGCCAAGATGGCAGGCGTGGATCCAGGATTTTTTTTTATCGTGGAAGGGGCATGTCTGGGGCCACTGGATGAGCCCCAAGGGTGCATTCAACTGAACATTTCGAGGGGGCGCACTCGAGGGTCTTAGGAGGGAAACTTCGGCTGAAAATTCAAGGGGGTGCACCCAATGATTCTAAGGAGCACATTTTTATCTGAATGGGTGCCTTTAGCTGAAAAATTAGAAATGGTTGCACTCGAACCTCAGGGCGCAGGTTGACGATCAGAAAGCGGAGTTGTGATATATACTTTCCAGGGGAAGTGCCTCATTAATAATGGTGTTGACCCCCCCCCCCCCAGACAAAATGAAATGGGGTCCTATGGAGTGTGCTTCCCCAATCCATTTGGACATGCCCACTGCCTTCACGATTTTTTTCACTGCCCCAATAATTTTTAAAGATCAACATCCGTTCGCTAAGGACTTTCTCTTTGATTGTAGTTCTTTCCATTAAACTTGGGCCCCTTCCAAGAGGACAGGAGGGATCCAGGACTTTTCATGGGAGAAAGACATTCTAGAGACACTGGATGATCCCTCGGGCGCACCTCCATCTGAAAATTTCTGGAAGGATACACTCAAAGATCTTGGAAGGGAGACTTCGAATGAAAATTAAAGGGGAGAGGTGCACTCAATGATTATAAGGGGAATATTATAAGGGGCACACGAAGGGCGCCTTTGGCCAAAAAAAATTAATCTGAAGGGCTTCACTCGAGCTTGACTGGAGGACCACTTTTCCTGGTAAGATGGGAGCTAACTTGCCATGGCCGGACATATGTTCCCTGTGTCCTCTATATCTGTCTCCGCAAGGGGATGTACGGCAGGGACACGGTATGTCGGAGTACAGGCTCAATAGGAAATTGATGATGTGGTTTTTGCTTGATAAATGTATATATACATACATATATATATATATATATATATATATATATATATATATATATATATATATATATATATATATATCAAGCAAAGTTTTTGCTTCATATATGAATATATCACTTGAAAATGATCACCACCTAGAACGCCTCAGCATCATCGCTTTACATCCCCGACGCGCTGCGCAACGCCTGCCAGCGCCGCCGTTTTGTGTCGCCGGTAAAGTGTTCGAGATTCACCTAAACGCCTGCCAGCGCCGCCGTTTTGTGTCGCCGGTAAAGTGTTCGAGATTCACCTAAAACTTGAAAGTAAGTTTCTGATGCCGAGGTTTGAAGGAAAATGTCCTCTCCCTATTCCATCACTCAGAAATTGTCCACTCCTCACCCAGGATTGCAAAGTATAAATCCAACCCTGGTAGACGGTGCGTACTCCACGGCCCTGGTCAGTCACAGTGAACGGTATGGGATTTGGCACGGCTTTGCATTATCTTTCCGAGCAATTTTGTGTGCATTAGCTATCACTTTCTCCGTATTCACGTTGCCATTAATTAGTACCAATGTCACCCATGTATTAGTATTTCCCAATTCGTCACAACCCTTGAATCTGCTTGAGACACAGCTGCTCTTGTGCATTTCGATCGATGAATATTGATGCCATCAGAAAAGCAAATTTTATTAGCAGCGAGACTGACCTTACTTCTACTAGAGTAATGATAGCATGTACTGACAGCAGTGCGACCAGAAGCGCTTTTGGGTGCGGAACCCTTGTGGCCTTATTCGTATCCCTCGCGCCTATATGAAGACTCCTTACGTCTGCCATGTTTTCCTATTGTCCGACCTTTTGCATCACTTTATATTTGCTCTTTATATACTTCATATTTGTTTTATTTAGCAAGGTCCAGTTACACGAAGTCGGGTTATCTCGGATGATTGCTCACACAATGTTAAGGTGTACTACTGCAGTGGCTCAGAAAGAAACGTTCAACATAAGACGGCATTGCGGGCGCAATTTCGTCAAGGCAGCTGACGCGCACAAAAATCCCAACTCCACACACAAGACGGCAGCGTAGAATATGTATAATGCTTGACCTGACCTAATACCATTGATTTTGTCACATGTTTGAAAGCAGAATGTCTATATCATTGTATCATGGTATGCACGAACAGTATTCCTCTTACTGCGGTAGGAAGAGATAATTTGACCTGCCCTTCGTTTAGCAACCTTGACTTTGATTAACATTTTTGGAAAGAAGAGTTATTTGAACTGATAAAAGAGCGGTATGATATGGATTTGGTGTTGTTGTGCTACAACTACTGCAAATGGTGGCATGTTGGAGATTTTGGAATATTACCTTTCTTGATTCGTTCCAAGTCACTTTCAAGGGGAATTAGATATCAAATTGGTGAAGGAGGTCAAGAAGGAAAATATGGTAGGGACCAAGCACCACCATAGGTATAGAAAACTCCGCATTTAACCTTTCGGAGGGAAAGGATTACAAGTACTAACAGGGTGGCAGTAAAACTGCTCCTGCTGCGACACACCGGGTGCGTGGACCATTCCAGTACCACCGATTTGAAAACCGTTTTGATTATTGTTTCAGAAAATTGTTTTCTGACATTATTCCCACTTTCCAAAGTTTTGTATTTTTTATTTCCGACTCTAGCAAAGAAGCTATTCGAGCCGACATGTCCATTTCAAAACCGTCAGGTGGCACTTCTGGGAATCTCCTGGGCTGACCTTTTCGGACTCTTCGGACTCCTTGTCCGTGACCTGAGAGGTGTGTACCCAGTATGTCCTACTCTTGCTGTTGGCTGCGCCATTGGGTACGGATCGAGTTTTTCATACTGTTATAAAAAAGATAGGAGGACGATTGCGTTGATTGATGGCTGTGATCCGTTGTGCATTTTAGTTTGGCTGGTGTCGTGTGTGGTGACTGATTAGACTCAATGATCACGATGACTACATCAATGCACATGTTTGACCAGGGGACATTGTTTTCGATTTCTATGCTTTTGTGGAAGCTGTGCCCCTTTCCCGTCCCTGAACTCGCCCCACCAAAACTTTGGCTCCGCCCCTCCCTAATGTTAAGAAACACCTTTAACCTAACCAAGGAAACACCTTCACCCATCGTCATCACAGTTCATGCCTACTGTGCTCCGATGCTCCATCAAGGCCGGTGTGTTTTGACCTCCATATGGGCGCAGAAACATGTTATTTAACCCGATGTATGTTTGTTGGTGTGTGAAGTGAGGGGATGGTGACAGTGACGGTGACGGTCACGGTAACTGACGGTGACGGTGACGGTGACGGTGACGGTGACGGTGACGGTGACGGTGACGGTGACGGTGACGGTGACGGTGACGGTGACGGTGACGATGACGATGACGATAACGTTGACGATGACGATGAACACGAGTCCACGGTATAACACTGTAGTCACATGCTATGACTCAAAGTTTTCATGTTGATATGTACTGTGTACTGCTCTTTTGCTTATGTGACCTCCCCTGTTACTGGACAATTTTGTCCGTTGGCAAGAATGCTGAATAAACATGAACATACACATCGCCAAATAAAAAATGAGAATTAATGAGGTCTGAAAATATAGTGGGCGAAATCCAACGAGTTTTTGTTTGGGAGGGTAGTCTAATACGGTGACACTTCGCCCCCTCCTCCAATGTTTTTCAAGATCGACACCAGTTACCTCCCCATGTATGTTTCCCACCCATAACTCCACCAAACGACAAACGGCGTGCGACTTCATGCGTAATCCCCAACCGAGTTTGGCCCTCCCGTTGTCTCCATGTATTGTCCTCCCCTCTTCCCGCTGATCTTCAGCAATTGATGCCATTGCTTGGGCCAATATTCCCGGCGGACATCCGACGCTGGAGGATTGCTCGATCGCCGTGTTGTGTTCAGTGCGACTTTGGTCGGTCCTGTGTACACAAACCATGCTGTTCGGGCAGCGCAGGGCACGTGTCCTTTGTTTCGCGAATCAGCTTTGGAACAATCCAATGATGTGGGAAGGTAGAGAATGGACGCGTCAACGGAAGCTGGTCTGGATTGTCGCCAGGCCGAGACAGCACGCTGAGTTTCGTACGCATGGTGATGATTTCGTGCTGTGTCTCACATTGTCTGTCAGGGAATGACTTCCACAACAGAAAACAAGCCATCAACAGGTGCGAATGGCGATAAACAGCTGTGTGGTGTGCAAGGGTCAAAGCTGTAGGTCAAAGCAGAATTTCCCTTTCAAAACATACTTCTCCTTGTAGTCTAGTCATGTGCCGTCACATTTGCTACGTCAGTGCTTATTGTGCATGATTACAAGGAGGAAGCACAATGAAGAGCGCTTGACACCATAATGTTTGCTCAGGGTGGGTGCAAGAATCATCATGCTTGCGCCTGCACTTGTTTGTCTGAGATACATCCGAACATCCGTCGGGTAAGCAGGTTGCATCATTCCGCGCTGTAAAGGAGAAGTGCAAGATGACGGACTGTGCTGATGAACGGGACCGCTAATGTGCTGATGAACGGGACCGTTACCGTGCTGATTAATGGGACCATTACTGTGTTGATGAACGGGACTGTTACTGTGCTGATGAACGAGACCACTACTGTGCTGATTAACGGGACCGTTGCTATGCTGACATTTAACCCGCGCCGTCATTCCGGTCAAATCCTCCCACCCCGTCTCTGGGGGGGGGGGCGGTTGAAGACCCCCTCTAAAATCCAACCTAAGCGTCGCACGAAAACGAAAGAGGTGTCATAACAAAGCGCTCGACGAGTAGGGTCCGGGTCCACCCTCCAAAACAATTCCCCACAAAAGTGACGTCACCAGGAGGGCTAGATTTTGACTACTTTTCACGGCTTACATTATGTTTTTGACTCTGGGGAGTTCATTTTGGGGGATATATGAAAAAACAAAATTTATATGGAATGCGAAAAGGACAGCGAAATCGACCAGGGCTATAATTTTTTGGGCACCCTAAAATACAAATTTTGTTTTTTGGAAATTTCAAAATTTTTAGTTTACTAGTTTTCTTAAATTTTCCTTTTCCAATGGGCAGAGCAGACCGAGAAACGGTATGGGAAGTCAACTTGCCCTAATACAAAATGCTTACTTTAGCCAGAATCCTGTATTTGAACTACAATTTGGCAAATACGCAAAATTTATATGTAGTTAAAAACGGAAAAAGAGCAAACTTTCACTCGTACGTTTTGTTGCATCCGTAAAGATAAGCAAACGCTGAAAGCTTCATTAAAATATCTGTGTCCGTTAAAGCGTGACGACTGGTTGAACTTTTTTGGAGGTGACCTCATTTGACCTTGACTAACTCGTTGACCCTAGATGACCTGACCTAAACATTTTGGATTAGCATGCCACATTGATGTGGGAAAAGGTATGCCAAATTTGGACGAGCTGCCCTGCGCCGTTCGTCCGCTATCCGCGAAAAACCTGAGGGGGCGGTTGAAGACCCCCCGCCCTCCGAGACGGGACGGGTTAATGGTCGCATGCGCTCAACTGCTATCTTTGTTAGCGTTATACGCCCAAGCGATCTCCTCATTCCGTTGCTTATGGTGTACAAATATCGCGTTCCACTGAAACATACACCACAGCTAGAGCATGCATCATGTAGAGATTCGTTTGGCTGAAAGTAAACTTTTTCTCACGGCAAGCTTGGCAGGTCGATCCAGGTATCACAGGGGATGTCAATGGTGATCGGGCGTATATGTAAGCGGCAACTGTCAGTCCCCTTCATGGCAATGAGGGAATCAGAAAATGAACATATTTCAAGGATTTTAATGGCGCTGTTGCAGAGCAATGACTTCTTCCGTACGTCTTCCTTGCAGCTTAAGTCCGCTGCACGCCAACACCCCGCGAAAAGGCCGGTGTCTTTTGGAGACCATTGCTGATTGCCAGGTAGCGGCACGCTGGAGCAATTCACGAAAGCACGTGTATTTTTATTGGTGGGGGAGGTAGGATAACACTGGCCGTGACCTAGCTGCATGAAGAAAAAATATGAACAGAAACAAGCAAAAAAAAAAGGCAATGTCTTGTCCATGAGGGTTCCACTCTAGTATTTCAATAGCCGTGGTTCCACTCGAGCCTCTGCCGCCGCCAGTCCACTGTTCCACATGTGGTTATGGAAAACCGATCATAAAAATAATGGTAATGAAATATTTTAGCGCATTCAAGAAAACTTACAACTACGTCTTCGATCAACTTAGCTGTCCATCAGAATTCACGTGCAGCCTTAAACAATCAGCTACAGTGAAAATTAACAAATTGATCGAACCTCAATGCACCTCCAGTGCCAGATGGCAAAGAGAAACCAGCCGCATAGTAATGTTCGCAGAATACTTTTGCATGAAATTCACATTAGTTAGGTTTTCTGCGTACCTGACACTAATATTGACCCCATCCCAGTTCTTCACATCCCAGCTCTTACATCGACCACTATATTTTCTGCAAGAATATGATATGAAAAATAATTGAATACGCCAGCGTAACTACGGCGCATAGACTGATATTAATTTACCAGAAAGATGAAATGCTGTATCTTCCAATGGCTCCATAACCCGCCTGTTCCTGCTTTGCATGTTCACAAACACCAGTTAGGGAGATGCTCGGCTACACAATGCAAATACGGCACCAATGCGAAGGGGTGGAGTGCGGTGGAGTGGGGTAGAATGAAGTGAAAGGAAGTGGAGTGGACGAAAGTGGAGTGTTGTGTGCTTCCCAAACGGTTGCGCCGCGCCCCTCAGACAACGTCGCTCGGCAGCGCGCCGCCATTTGTCACGGCTAACAATCCATGCTCTACGGATCTTATGGATAACATCTTTTGGATGGAATATTTTTTGGTAGGATCATGTCAGACCACTGAGCTATGAGTGATTATGGAGGCATGCTTTGTTTATTTTGGCATAAATCGTAATTTCGACATTTACTCCTGTTGATCTATTTATGTTTTATTTAAATAAATTCAACCCCAGTTCTTTCTAGGGTGGTTCTATGAACCAGTGTGTTATTGCTTAGCCGAGCTTGTGGCGTGAACCCTGGCCCCACCACCCGATCCATGAATTCAAGTTCAAATGCAGAATTTTGACCGAGTTTAACGTGCCGTCAAATCACCGACACGGCCGCCCGGTAGCTCGTCCCGTGCTTCATCGAGCCAGCTGCCAACTGACACTCCCGGCCGGGGGCTAAATGCGAGCACGCTTAGCGATTCAACCCATGTGTTGCTAGGACAGGGGAAGGGGGATGAGTGGTCTAGGGTTAAGTTGCCCGTCTTACAATCGACAGGTTGTGTGTTCGAGCCTCACCTGCGCCTACTCTTCGCTCGCGACCGATTCGCGTGAGAGTTGGTGACGCTGCATGACTCAACGGTCGATGTGTCTCAAAACAAAGAACCAACCTAGGATAGGTGAAGCCAGTGCAAGCCAGCGCTCTTGATGCCTAAATAGCGCTGTGTGTGTATACATGCGATTACAATTTTATACTTTTGAATGGCTTAGGCCATATCTCATCCTTGTGGTATTCTTAACGTATTCTAAACGTAACGCATTCTTAACGGTCAACTACATCGATTGAACTAGATTGAGCATTGCATATTCTAAATTGAAATTAAATGGTAATTTTCATCCTGTGAACCCCAAAGTAGTTACTTGCAGCTTTTTGTAAGCCTGGCGAGATGATGGGCAGACTCACGAGATGGTGGTCAGGCTGACGAGATGGCGGACAGGCTGACGAGATGGTGGGCAGGCTGACGATATGGTGGGCAGGCTGACGAGATGGTGGGCAGGCTGACGAGACGATGGGCAGACTGGCGAGATGGCGGGCGGGCTGACGAGATGGCGGGCAGGCTGGCGAGATGGCGGGCAGGCTGGCGAGATGGCGGGCAGGCTGGTGGGATGGCGGGCAGGCTGACGGGATGGTGGGCAGGCTGACGAGATGGTGGGCAGGCTGGCGGGATGACGAGATGGCGGGCAGACAGGCGGGATGGCGGGCAGACTGGCGGGATAACGGGCATGCTGGCGGGATGGCGGGGGCGGCTGGCGGGATGACGAGATGGCGGGCAGACAGGCGGGATGGCGGGCAGGCTGGCAGCGGGATAACGGGCATGCTGGCGGGATGGCGGGCAAGCTGGCGGGATAGCGGGCAGGGGATGACGGGATGGCGGGCAGGCTGGTGGGATAGCGGGCGTTGTGAAGCGGAGGGCAACACGGTGGGCGCCTACACGTGGGAACATTGTAGCTACTCGAAATAGCTGTGTTCTTGTAAGTGCACTGTAATCATTTTGAAACGTCCAAACGATTTGATCCGTTCCGCTCTGAGAAAGCCTCAGGATGCTAGCACATCTCTGCCGGATCCGTATGCGTATTTGTAAGGAGATAAGAAGAAGGTTCGGTGTCGGGAGATATTAAGCTTTTCCGAGCAAATGAAGGGCGGTAGATAAAATGTTAACCGTGATTTTCTTTTTCGAGTTTGTGCCTGACTACTCACGCTTCTGAAGACCATCGATTACCTTGAACTGAGAAACTCAGGTGCATTGTATCGAAAATATACATTAGGAAAAAACAGCACACAATGCTACAATTCTGCCATGAAAACCACAGTACACGCCACGACTTATGCTTTATGTTGTCCATAATGTATGCGAGTGCGACCTGTCACATGGCTATGTTGGTTGCGCAGTTATCTAATGGGAAGTATGGGTTGGATGGATCCATGGCCATATTCAAGGTCACCTTCGGCGAAAGTTGTTGCTCTTTCAATATCAGAATGTCTTTCCAAAATTGGCAAAACAATTTGCTGCGCTTTGTCTTTCCCTTTTCATGCCCGAGTATCCATGGTATGATTTTCATTTGCCGCTGATTTGTTTCAACTGAATTATCAGAGGACGTTTTTATATTTTCTACAATTACTATTTTCTAAATTTTCTAACTATTTTCTACATTTTCGAACTATTTTATTATCTCAAATAAATTTATAATTATTTTCAGAACTATTTTCATTTTCCTAGTGCCTATGCCCTGCGATGTGGAAACTGCGGTGATTTTCTCGGATAAGTGGAGCTGCTTGGTTATGCGCACGTTTGAGTAGTGAGTAGAACACATGTGTGATGTTTTATGGGCTGACCTGGCGCTTAGCGCATAACAAGACAACTATGCAAAACACAACAGCCTTTTGACCTTTCCGAGGCATATCCAATTCACTCTTCTTTTTATCTCTTTCTTCTTTCCCTTGTTCTTCTGGCCACATTTTCGTGTATCTAGTCCATTGTCTTCCAAGAAACCTCAAGTTGGACATACTTGCACCTTTAAGGTCTTCTGATTATGAACGTTTTATGGCAGCTACAATTGTTACTTGCAAACAATGGAGATAGCCATTGGCAAGAACAATCTCGCATCCTATTATTCGTTGCAATATACGATATGAACATACAACTGACCAATTCAATAGGGTTAGTCATGTCAACAAATTAAGGTATAGTGATCCGAAAATCATTGAATTTGATATCAGACGTGAAGATGCATGTCTGGAATAATATGCAAGACTAGACTGTGCCGCTGATATATTACACAACCCACAATAAGTTCATGGCACCGTCAAACCAAGAAGCAAACATATACAAATACATAACAAGACAACTATGCAAAACAGAACAGCCTTTTGACCTTTCCGAGGCATATCCAATTCACTCTTTTATATCCAATTCACTCTCTCTCTCTCTCTCTCTCTCTCTCTCTCTCTCTCTCTCTCTCTCTCTCTCTCTCTCTCTCTCTCGTTATACATGTTTCCATTCTCCTTCCACCCCACACTTCTATGAGCACACGTATTTGGTAATTTTGTGAATGAAAGCATGCAACTGCAAAGGAAGAGAAGGAAGCTGTTTAAGTTTGATACACTGTCCTACTTTCATCTTCTTACGTCTTAATCCCTCCCGAAGGTATGAAACTCCCTAGATACCATGTATGGAAACTTCTGATATACGTGCGCCGAGATATGATTTGCTCCGATATGCCGTTTTGTACATGCTTTGCAATATCACATGCTTAATTGTGCCGCTTCGAGTGGTGTGGTTGTGACGGCCAGCAATATTGCCAGTCCACCAACGCTTCACCGTGCCACCTCGAGTGGTGACTGTGACGGCCAGCAATATTGTCAGTCCACCAACGCTACACTGTGCCCCCTCGAGTGGTGACTGTGACGGCCAGCAATATTGCCAGTCCACCAACGCTACACTGTGCCCCCTCGAGTGGTGACTGTGACGGCCAGCAATATTGTCAGTCCACCAACGCTACACTGTGCCCCCTCGAGTGGTGACTGCGACGGCCAGCAATATTGTCAGTCCATGTTGACACAAATGAACTGATATCCCTGACTACCTCCAAAATATCGTGTGAACCTAGAATTTACTGAGTCGGAAGGAGACTTCTGTGACAGAGAGGACGCCCTTGAGCAAAACATTGCTGATGCATGTTCATATTCTTTTGTAATCACAAATTCCATCCTTTCCATCGCCTATCCAGCAATGTATTTTATTTATAAAAAATGCTACATGTGACTAATGAGGAATCCAGTGGGGACGAGCTGTCTTCGCATATTATAATATTATGCACACAATTTCATCTGTGTAACTGTATTCTACTCGAATACAATGTTGTTGCTGTATTTATAAGAACAAACACCAGGAGCCTTCTGGTTTTTAGCCATGAACTCGGCATTGAATGCATTAATTAATAACCGCAGTTGTTAATTGTGTATATTTCAAATCACTATTAACAGCCAGATGAAAAATACTGTAAATACATTTTTGCCGTATTGAACTGAAGTACTTGTGCTTCTCGAAAGACTATTGTTGGTGACAATTCAAATTAGTATTAGTGGCCACCAATGAGATGTATGATCGGTGTGATGCCACTGGTATCCGTGACGTCAATTAACGGGGTTTGATATCCACACAAAAGTTATAATTCCGAGCTTTACTTCTAATAATGTACGTATCAAGCGGCATAACCGTGCTACCATCTAGTTTGCATTGCCGACTTGAAGTATGTTATAAATACATGCTTTAATTTGTGTGCCTGACTTTCTGATCCATCGCGTGGACTGATATCATGTGCAAAATAATAAAGCGATAACGAACTCGACATGCCAGCCATATTTGTTGTTGTTGGATCCGAGAAAAAAACTGAATGCATGGTCCTCGCATCAAAGACGCTTTGAACCCGGGAGATGGAACTAAGGTGGAAGTCATGTCGTTGGAAATCCTCTTCCCTTAGTCTCAGCTTGCTTTGATAACACTGCGCACGTTTTCACTTCCAAATCAACAAGTCATAGGGCCTTTTCGCAAACGTCGTGCGATGCTATTATCTGCCAGCTCGGCCCGGGAGGTACGTGAGGCAGAGTCTGGTATGTACATACCAAGGCGACACAGGAGGCACCCAGTCGCCAACAGGCGGTGTGGGGCTGCTGGCGGTGGAGTGCGAGTCGGCCTCGCTGCCGCTTACCGGGCTCCGCCGAGTCGCCGCGAGGATCCTCGGTCAGACAAACCACCGCACCCACTAGCTGACTGGTGGCTCCTCGGTGGGCCGCCGCGGCTCGGTCTCCCGCCGCCGCCGCCGCCGCCCCCGCCCCCGCCGCTCCGCGCCGCCACCGTCGCCCACGACCGGAGGCGAACACACCTCCGACGAATGTGGGCAGAATGCGTCGGCAAAACCGGGGCAGAACACGCCGGCAGATCGGGATCGGAGCGCGCCGCCAGAACTCACGGGTGAGGACAGGGGCAGAACACGCCGGGGGAATGGAGCAGAACACGCCGGGAGAATGGGGCAGAACACGCCGGGATAATGTGGCAGAACACGCCGGCGCAACGAGGTAGAACATGTCGGCAGAGTAGAGGTGAAACACGCCAGCAGAACAACAAGCGGAAAACATCACCGAATCATGCCGGTCAGCTCAGGGACGAAGCACGTTGGTAGAACGAGGACAGAAGACGCCGACAAAGCGGGCGCCAGAAGAAACCAGCATGACATGACGAAGAGGTGGAGTTCGCCGAGCAGAACAGTATGGCAGAATGGGGGTGCACGACATAATGGGTCATAAAGAACATATCAACAAATCAGAAGAAAGCCATATTTCAGCATGCCAGGTGATGAAATGATATGTTATAGAAGAGTTGTGTGTGTAGAGAAGACTAGGACAGAACAAAGCTATCACCGGCCTGAAACAGCGAAAGTGCGATATTTCCTGCTATCGATATTTGAGAAGGACGCCGTTACTCCGTGAAACTAAATACATGAAATTTAGGAATTGAATACTTCTGAACAGGGCCACATAATTAGTGCATAGTGAACTTTGAACACTTTCAGCACAACTTGAATACGCATGCTTAACCGGCAGCAAGCCTACGCCACCGTTCGGGAGATGTCATTGGTGAGCCTGGTGAGCCATGATCGCCCGGTGAGCCCGTTACTGGACGGCTCCCTTGGGCAGAGAGGTAGGTGGGTTGGGGATGGGCACACAGCCAATGTTAAACGGCCGATTTCTCGCGGCAAACGGAAATCGATTTCTTGTGACGTAATCTAACTTTCTGTAAAACAATGAAAATGTTGACAGAGGCGAACAAAGAAGCCAAAACATGAGATAAAATCTGGATTTGTTGTGAGCCCACTGCTTCCAAGTTTTACGACAGACGCCATTACTTGCGCCACTATGCAGCGAATAACACATTTCTGCTAAAGTGAGAACCAATTGAAGTATCGGAAATCGTAGGCAGGTCAGAACCGAATGCAACCGTGGAAGTATTTTATGGTGTTTCGCTCAGAGACGGCGCTTCCCATTTTAAACGTAGTGCTGTCCCCAACAAAAATAATGAACCCAAAGGCGACGTGCCAATAGCATATCACTGCAATCACAGAAACAGTGAAGGTGGAAAAGCGGAACAGATATTTTATCTACATTATGGCGACAAATATCTGTTTCTTCGCAAGCCCCCCAGTAAATACTCACATGTCGGACTTGAACCCTCTAGGGAGAATACTTTCGTCACAAAATATCATCATGCGCGAAGAAAGGGAAGCCAGCATAGGAGTTATCCTCACAGTTCGGTGTAATCGAGGACTAGGATACTCGAAGCTTAATTTTTTAAATTAAAATGAAAAACAATAAAAATAATTTCCATCAAATTCCTTCGTTTGGTGTCGGTCTTCACATTGAGCACATTTTAGCGATGATAACGCTTACGCACAAGTTCTTAGGAACCATAATTTACACGCTTGGTTGCGAAGTTTGGAACATATACTTGACCCCCTTTAACCGTGCCTGGAACCAACTTTGATGAGGAAATTAATTTACAGCAAGCCAAAACTTACATAAACGCCCTACAGCAATTGCTGCCCGCGTAGTTGTTGAAATATTTCGGTAAAAGCATGCTACCCGCACAACATGCCTGAACCTAACTTTGAACGAAGATATTTATTCGCGTGTACTAAATATTCTCCATATCCTCACGTCAGAGAAAGGAACCTCAATTTCAATAACTATGTGCACCTGCAAAACCAGATTTAGCCTCTCATACCAGCCACTCTGCATCCGATTTTAATAAGAATGCAAGTACTGAACTTTTTAGATGCTGTGTTCAATGGTCTTATAATTCGTGGTATAAAGTTCTTCAGTACTGACTCACGTCAATTGAACGAGCTAAAAGGAAGTCTTACTTTGTGCCTCTTGTGCCATTATTGGGCTCAGAGAATGCGTGTGTGTCAGTGGAAATTTGTTCGTGGTAGCATAGTTCTCAGCAACGTTTTAAGCTTCCATGAAATATCTCCATTGAAGGGTCACCAGCGCCGTTCCTGACATGACCATGAGCTTTGTTGGAAGACATACTCAACTATTCAAGGAGCAGTTGTACCTAACTCCAGCACACCCACACCCAAGGGATTTCGATGAGACTCCCAGCAGTGCGCGATATTGCGGTAGTAATTCTGAAATTGCTTCCATCCGCTCGCTGATTTTTACATTTTGCTTCATGAGGGAAACGATCTCAGCCTACGCAAATTGATCGGCGATTGATCCCAACACTTTACAAAGGTAAGACATACGGTAAAAAATAATACCAGCTTTGTGTACCAACAAATTTTCAGGACCTCAGTCGCACTTGAACTTCACAGTAGACTAAATTTCGTGTGAGATATCTCAGAATGGACTCGGTCCTGTCATCTAGCATTGATTCTGTCCATGCTGTGAATCAAAATACACAACGTAAACTTTATTGTTACTGCATCTTCAAACGCTTCGATGAGGTTTCACAAAATATTGGCGTATGGTCTGGTTATATTTGCAATACCATGGGTCTTCAGGCCCATGGTATTGCAGGTAGCATCTTAAAATGGATAGAGTTATGGCTTTCAGATAGACAACAAAGAGTAATGCTAAATAGTACAAAGTCATCATGGCAAAATGTTCTTAGTGGAGTCCCCAGGGTGTACTGGGGTCACTACTGTTCATTATACTTGTAAATAGCATTGAAAGTGGCCTAAGCAGTAAAGTTTTGAAATTTGCGGATGATTTGAAGGTCTTTAGGGCAATAACAGGTCAAGATGAGCATATATCGCTGCAAAAAGACTGGTTCCTTTGATAGCAGCCAATACACTTGCAGTTCACCAGATAATTTGTTTAACTGTGTATATCATTAACCTCGGAAAACATAAATGGAAATCTTCGGTAGACACGATCATGTCGTTGCTGTTGCTGCCGTTGTTCTACGATTTTTCTTCTTTTATGCGTTTCACATCTCCCCGGTAGAAATTTGAGGATAATTATTTGCTTACTTGTTGGAGTTCTGGTGATGGGCGTCTGCCGGGAAAAGTTTTCGAGACGCATGGTTTCCACCGACTCCGTCACCACCACAGCCCGACCACTTGGCAACACACACACACACACACACACACACACACACACACACACACACACACACACACACACACACACACACACACACACACACACACACACACACACACACATACACACACCACGCTGGCACCCCTTTGCGACCCGTAGCTTTATTCACCTGACTGCTGTTGCGTCAGGTGGGAGACAACGCGCGAAGGCTTCCAGACGCAGCCGCCAGAGCGGCGACACATGCGAGTGAGACGTGAATTGCCCGCCGCATTAGCCGTGTTCATGCCTTTTGCAAGCGCAGAGCGGGAGATTGGAGTGGAAGAAGTTTCCTCAGATTAATTACTTCGTTTTGGTGAGTTCGGAGCTGAGGTCTTAGTTTCGCCAGGGGCGTCGCCACCGGGGGGGGCAGAGGGGGCAATTGCCCCCCCCTGCCGTGAGACTGGGGGCGCCCCCCCTGAAATTTGAGGAGGCCCCAGGACGAAAAGGAGGCCCCCAGGACGAAAACGAAACCCCAGAACGAAAAGGAGGCCTTAGGACGAAAAAAGAGGCCCCTAGGACGAAAAGAAGGTACCTCAGGACGAAAAGGAGGCTCCCATGACGAAAAGGAGGCCCTCCAGGACTAAAAGGAGGTCCCCAGGACGAAAACGAAACCCCCAGGACGAAAAGGAGGCCCTCAGGACGAAAAAGAGGCCCCAGGACAAAATAAGGTACGTCAGGACGAAAAGGAGGCTCCCAGGAGGAAAAGGAGGCCCTCCAGGACTAAACGGAGGCCCCCAGGACGAAAAGGATGCCCTCTATGACGAAAAGGAGGCCCTCCAGGACGAAAAGGAGGCCCTCCAGGACGAAAAGAAGGCCCTCCAGCCTTCAGTTTCCCATCCCCGAGCCATACTAAAGGCCTAAAAACAATAGGAGGCCCTAACACAATGGAGGCCCCTTTTCGGGGAGCAGGAGGCCCCCTTTCGATCTCGCCCCCCCATGGAAGAATTTCGTGGCGACGCCACTGAGTTTCGCATATAGGTAATGTCTGTCTGGGTAAAGCCAGTGGCCTACCGAAGGAGGGGCAAAGGGGACTGTGCCCTTTTGTTTCACAATCCCTGAGATACTGTTGGACCCCCAAGAATTTTGCCGGGGTTCGGCAAAAAATGTGCCGGATCGCTTAAAAATCCCTCTTACCCCCAAGGACCGCGAGGGCCCATTAAAAAATAACATTTGGAGCGTCAAGATGTCGCGCAGAGACCGCTGAAAATGATTGGGCCCCAAAGATTGCAGCGAAGCTCCTGAAAAGGACATTGGGGCCCAACAAATCGCTTCATGGCTCCCAAAAAGGACCCTGCCTGGGATGGCCAAAAGGTGGGAACGGGCCTCGGAAAATACCAATAGGGCCCCAAAAAGTCGCGCTGAGCCCCATTAAAATCACGCTTGGGGCCAAAAAGTCGTGCGGTAGTTATCGAGAATGACGCTGGGGAACACAAACAGACTGGCCGGGCCCCTAAAAATCACACTGAGGGATCGAAAGGTCGAGCCATAAAACCCTGAAAAGCGCGCTGGGCCCCCCACAAAGTCGCACCGGGGCACCCACAAATCATAATGGGAGCCCCAAAAGTTCGCGCCGAGACCACTAAAAATCACGCTGGGCCCCAAAGAAAGTCATGCGGTGGCTCTTGAAAGTGACGATGGTTACCCCAAACTGAAAATCACACTAGGGGCTTAAAAGGTCGGGCATGTCCATATGCTATGCTCCGCTCTTTGCATGATGGATGGGCGTGACACCCTTGGCTCCTGGATCCGCCGCTAATGAGACCTGTATATTGTGTGACGTGATCTGAGTTGTGCACTTCATGTCATCAGCGGTTGGTGTGATGCTTCGTACATAATGCACAATATCGTTTACGGTCTATCTCTTATTCCATTCCATCATGCATGCAGCATATATTTTTGGCTTACCATCTGCCTTTTTTCTCATGGGCTAATGCAAGTGTGGAAGAGGAATTTTAAGTGTCCAGAAGGAACGCATGCAAATGGAAATTTTCTTCCTGCATAGGTGTGAGTCCCAACTAAGTTATCAAGTTATATATTTGAAAATACCATCACTGTGCATGTGGTGTGAGCTTTCCAAACTTGGCTTTGGTCAGGGGATCTCAACATTACGCACACGGACATGTCAGAGGTGGATCCAGAAATTGCCATGGCGACACTCGTCTGGGGTGGGGGGGGGGGGCATTTCCTCGGAGGACCGTCGCTGCGAAAGCCCCTGGGGGTGCTCATTTTCTTGAATGTCTGCTGAGATGAATGATTTCTGCACGCGACCGTGCTGAAAAGGGCACCGCTTACCCTCAAGAGAGCGTATTTCCCTCAGAGCAGCGTCTTTGGCTGAAGATGGAGCGAGTGGGTCGTTGCACTCTAATATTCCCAGACAGGTACTCCAGTCATATGGACGTCATAATTCCACGGGGGAGGGGCATACTCCAGTGCTCTCATGTATCCGCCTCTGGGGTGGTTCCACTTTATATGGGTATACACAACAATGCCCCTGGTAGCT
Organism: Imbricaverruca yamaguchii; assembly: GCA_034440575.1. Lineage (NCBI taxonomy): Eukaryota > Metazoa > Arthropoda > Thecostraca > Neoverrucidae > Imbricaverruca > Imbricaverruca yamaguchii. The sequence goes on along the minus strand of JAOTOL010000891.1, from coordinate 20,098 downwards.
GCCTGGCATAGTTGTAGGTTTCTGAAAATGATTAGTAGGGCACAATGCATGAAGGCAAATCCAACACAGGGAGTGGAAGCAGATGCCTTCCCAGGCGCTCCGACCGCAAAGCATTCACAAACGGTACATGACGAAGATGGTCGGCTTCGGTAAGCAAACATCAGCATATTTCATGTCTGTCTAGAAATATTCATCGTGTCACATCTCAGCAACCCAATCAGACTCTTCTAAATGTCCCGCACACGGATACCTATACAGGAATGCTTAGTTCGTTTGAAGGAGGCTTTTCTGGAATTTTTCATAGTCCATGCTTTTTCTCGGATTTCTGAACCGGGAACTTTTCCCACCAGCTCCGCTGGATGTAGTGACACAGCAAATACCCATCCCATCAAATGGTTACCGACATATTACTCGCGAATTGCTAAAAACTAGCATCAACAGCCCTTCAACACACTCTCGAGGCGTTAGCGAGCAGCAGCAGCCTACTGCCTTCCGTGTCACACTTCCCTGAACTGCCATCTGTTGGCAGAAACTCCGCGATGTCTCCCATTGCACCCGCACCGTTCATATCACTCGAGTATTTGTCACGGGACTTAAATGGAAATATCAGCTATTATTGAAAGTTATGCCAAACCTGCGCAGTGTCTCTCGGAGATTTCAGAGAAGGATAGCGAAGCCAGCAAGCCAGCAAACATGCGACTGAGAGGGCGACAGTGCGAGAAAGAACGAGAGAGAGAGAGAGAGAGAGAGAGAGAGAGAGAGAGAGAGAGAGAGAGAGAGGGAGGGAGAAAATGGAGAGAGACGGAGAGAGAGGCTGTATACAGAAACTAGCACGTAAACCTGCATGGTGATGCTAAATTGTTTGCAGCATTCTTATTTCGAAATATTTGCAATGGTGAGACTTCATATATATATATATATATATATATATATATATATATATATATATATATATATATATATATTGAACAGGCTTATACTCCATTAAAGTTATGTTGCCTTGTGTTCTTGTCGTGGGAGTGCTTTGATGAGTCGTGATATTTTGGATTACGTATCGAATAATTTCGCTTTGTGTGTTCAGAGCGAATACTAAAATACTAGGAATAGTTTGTAACGAAGGTCCTTAATCCACCGCTTCATCGAACATAGGGACGCCTGGCGTGATCAGAATTTCTTCAAGACATGGTCAAACCAGTGAGAAATAATGGGCAGGCTTCATGCCGGGTTAATGTCAAGGCAAGAAATCATGTTCGGGAGATGGAAGCACGATTCTTTCGAGCCGCTCTTGGCTACGTTATTGATTTGGGTGCTCCAGTGCATTTGTTGAATTTCGCCGGTCAGTTAAACATGCACAACAATGCTTCAACATGGCTCGTCCACCGTCACGCCCCTGATCGCATCGAACCAGTCAACAGCTGGTCGCGCATTCCCTGCCAGGACAGATGAGAATTAGGGACAGAAAAACCTTATGCTATTTAAGCTAGCCGGGGGGGGGGGGAGGGACACGATGTTAAAACCCAGGTGAGCATATACAGTGCAGTAGTCTAAATAGTGAACTTGAAATAGGGACAGTGCGTCCCCTCTGTTACCGATTGCGAATCATACAAAACATGTGAACACTGAAGGAAACATACGTCTGAACTGTCCTGCATTTCAATACACTAGCTCACAATTTTGTTCAGACATAACGTGCATCTATCGAGCTGTTGCCTACACGTTTGTGCCACAAGAGCGGAGTTGTGTAGCCAAGCGTACCAAATGCGACTATCAGTTATTTCTTCGTTGTCTTTCCTGACACGGTAGGCCGAATACCAATGTGAGCTGTGTAAGGGAGCGGAAAATTTGTCTACGCTCCCAGCAGGTTGACGTGGTCAGAATTCCAATTGGGAATTGGTGGTCCTATTCCTGTCCTATCCTAGCTGAACGCTGGAAGGTGGTGATTTGACAAGTATGTGAGGAACAATGTATGCATGTAGAAAGTGACATATATGCATAATTAAATATATCTATATATGTATATATATATATAAAATGTATTATATATATATATATATATATATATATATATATATATATATATATATATATATATATATATATATATATATATATATATATATATATATATATATATATATATAAATGTTTATATTTATATATATCCATATATATATATATACATTTATATACATATATCTGTGTGTGTGTGTTTAGTTGTAAGATGATTCTGATGTTTAGTGGAGATATGTAAATCATATAATCTATATCAGGACAATATTGGCAAGGCATATCGCTTCATTACATTTCTTACCATCTTCAGGGCTAAAAAAGTGACAAAGACGACGCAAGAACGCAAGATAATTCATGCAGTAGCTGGAAAACACATGGATACGAGACAAAATACGATCTGGTTTATACCCTTCTCCGCCCCCCCCCCCCCATATATAACTGCAAAGAAAAGATGTAACTGCATAATATCTTATCTATGAGTGTATACTATTATTATTCTGATGATAATGGCATTACACTGAATTGGAATTTCCTGTTGACGATGGTCTAAGTATAGTGAAAGAAAAATCAAATGCATATTCAATGAAGTGCAAAAGCAAGTACAATATGCTATAATATACTAGAAGTTATCCTCTACCCCGTCCATGAACACCCAGCCGCTGGTGTGCCCACATTCATATACGACAGACCTGACCAGTAGGAAAGGCGAGACGATGTCCTCTCCATCCGACAGGCGGGACGCTTCCCTGCATCCACACCATTCCGTCTCTTCTACAGGCACGCTGGACTGCCCCTCTCCTCTACGGGCTGGCCGCTGACCTGTCCCTCTCCTCTACAGGCTGGCCGCTGGCCTGCCCCTCTCCTCTACAGGCTGGCCGCTGGCCTGCCCCTACAGGCTGGCCGCTGGCCTGCCCCTCTCCTCTACAGGCTGGCCGCTGGCCTGCCCCTCTCCTCTACAGGCTGGCCGCTGACCTGTCCCTCTCCCCTACAGCCTGGCCGCTGGCCTGCCCCTACAGGCTGGCCGCTGGCCTGCCCCTCTCCTCTACAGGCTGGCCGCTGACCTGTCCCTCTCCTCTACAGGCTGGCCGCTGGCCTGCCCCTCTCCTCTACAGGCTGGCCGCTGGCCTGCCCCTCTCCTCTACAGGCTGGCCGCTGGCCTGCCCCTCTCCTCTACAGGCTGGCCGCTGGCCTGTCCCTCTCCTCTACAGGCTGGCCGCTGGCCTGCCCCTACAGGCTGGCCGCTGGCCTGTCCCTCTCCCCTACAGGCTGGCCGCTGACCTGTCCCTCTCCCCTACAGCCTGGCCGCTGGCCTGCCCCTACAGGCTGGCCGCTGGCCTGCCCCTCTCCTCTACAGGCTGGCCGCTGACCTGTCCCTCTCCTCTACAGGCTGGCCGCTGGCCTGTCTCTCCTCCTCTTCTTACAGGCTGGCCGCTGACCTGCCCCTCTCCTCTACAGGCTGGCCGCTGACCTGTCCCTCTCATCTACAGGCTGGCCGCTGACCTGTCCCTCTCCCCTACAGGCTGGCCGCTGGCCTGTCCCTCTCCCCTACAGCCTGGCCGCTGGCCTACCCCTCTCCTCTACAGCCTGGCCGCTGGCCTGTCCCTCTCCTCTGCAGGCTGGCCGCTGGCCTGTCCCTCTCCTCTACAGGCTGGCCGCTGGCCTGTCCCTCTCCTCTACAGGCTGGCCGCTGGCCTGTCCCTCTCCTCTGCTGGCTGGCCGCTGGCCTGTCCCTCTCCTCCACAGGCACGCTGACCTGCCCCTCTCCTCTACAGGCTGGCCGCTGGCCTGTCCCTCTCCTCTACAGGCTGGCCGCTGGCCTGTCCCTCTCCTCTACAGGCTGGCCGCTGACCTGTCCCTCTCCCCTACAGCCTGGCCGCTGGCCTGCCCCTACAGGCTGGCCGCTGGCCTGCCCCTCTCCTCTACAGGCTGGCCGCTGGCCTGCCCCTCTCCTCTACAGGCTGGCCGCTGACCTGTCCCTACAGGCTCGGCCGCTGGCCTGCCCCTCTCCTCTACAGGCTGGCCGCTGACCTGCCCCTCTTCTCTACAGGCTGGCCGCTGGCCTGTCCCTCTCCCCTACAGGCTGGCCGCTGACCTGTCCCTCTCCTCCACAGGCAGGCCGCTGGCCTGCCCCTCTCCTCTACAGGCTGGCCGCTGGCCTGTCCCTCTCCTCTACAGGCTGGCCGCTGGCCTGCCCCTACAGGCTGGCCGCTGGCCTGCCCCTCTCCTCTACAGGCTGGCCGCTGACCTGTCCCTCTCCTCTACAGGCACGCTGGCCTGTCCCTCTCCTCTACAGGCTGGCCGCTGGCCTGCCCCTACAGGCTGGCCGTTGGTCTGCTCGTCTCCTCTACCGGCGGGACTCTGACCAGCCACACTCTTCCGAGCTGGCCGCTGTGCGTCGTCACCTCAAGTGGAGCCGATATTAGTGCGGGGCGCGACTGGCCACCGGGGCCGCCTCACGCGCCGACCCGAGCACCCTCCGGCCACCACTTGATTACAGACCACTGCTAGAACATGGACGCCGAGCGGCGACAACGCGTCAGCGCCGCCGCCGTCGTCGCCGCCGCCGCCGCCGTCGTCGCCGCCGCCGCCGCCGTCGCCGCCGCCGCCGCGCCAGCCGCTCAATGCAGGCCGGATGTGGCTGAGAGCGCCGCTGTCCGCGCCACGCGGCGTCGCGACACGTTTTGTTTCGTTTCTTCGCCTGTGCTGGGCATCCGCCCGACAAATGGCACTGGCCGGCCCCCGTTCAGCTCACTCGCTGAGTGTCGCTGAAGAGGCTCAGGGCTGGCACACTGGCTGGCGGTGTGTCGGCGAGTGTCGGCGCAGTGGGACCGCCGGTTTTATGCTGGTCAGTTCTGGCCCCGCTGGCCACTTTTCTGATGGCATTCAAGTTATGAATGGAGCTGTATGGTAGTATGACTGGATCACTGTATTTGTGTTGGATAACGGATTGTTATGTGCATTGGCACTACAAACTAGACGTTTTCCTCATGGTGTGGAGTTCTCACGGTAGCGCAGGTAGAGGGGGGGGGGGGTCACTTGGCCAGGATCACTAATTGGTTCGAATTGGCCTGCGGTGCAAACTTGACGTGGTCTTGCGGAAGGGCAACTTAAATAGATGTGCGAAATGTGGTCATGCTGTACATGCCTGTTATGGAGAGCTTACGATGCAAGTTATTACGGAATCTTAATCGTAACGGTCGGCCTGGCTGGGCCTGCCAGGACGCCAAGAGGGACTCACGTACCATACACAGGAGAGTAGACTCGCTCTGACTTCACCCTCACTCGCCATTTCCCTCCAAGTATCGAAAAGCCTCAAATGATATTCAACCTAAAATCGTGTCCACGCCACATGCCTGCAAATTGATGCGTACGCATGCCCCCAAAATTAAGATGAGTATCATATACATGCGGCATGGACACAAACATTTGCAAACGGTCCATCCCGAGGAAAATATGATGCGATGCAGATTCTGGTCCGATATGGTTCGTTGAGATCGAACATGGTGCATTCGGGTCAAACGACTCCACCACCATTCCAGGTTGACCCCGGTGAAGGTCTCCAAACCCGTAGTTCTTTTTCATAACTCCCGTTCTTTCGGTGTTCCAAAGGGCAAAAGGACGTTACAAAGGCACGAAACAGAAAGTCGAGTGCCCGAGTATTTTTAGTACCATGGGCACACATTTTCTTCTAGCATAAGATCAGGAAGATACCTCCCACTTTGTTTGACCAAGCACATCAATTACCAAGCATGTCAATGCACACAATGGGAGATAGGCCGTTCTTCAATATCACTACTGACTTAGTAGCTAAGGTAAGTGAGGTCCAAAGTAGGCAAAATCGACAGAAGAGGTAGCATATGCTACAATGTTATAGAGATATGGGTTGGCGTGTTACTTTGTGATGTATCAATGATTATGTCACGCAAGTATTCACACATGATATTTTAATACCTACCTATCCATACCTAGGGGAAAGTGAGGTTAGTTGAGCATACAGGTAAGTTGATCCACCCCCATTTTCTCACCTCATATGGTGCCATGATGACGTATAAGCCAGCTGTCGACACTTCGACGAGTCTTCATTTTTGGCTGGCCGGGAGCGGTGGATATTTAGTGAACCCTGAACAAGAAAATGTGTGTTTTAGGATCTGAAGTAGTTTTTCTCTGTATTGGAAATGTATTTGTTTTACTCAATTGGTAATAGGTAGGCTTCGGATCATAGCACACAATTATACGCATGCATTTTCTCTTGATATCCACCAAAGCCATTTTGTGGTAGAACGGTCAGGAGATGAGCAGCTATAAATTATATGGACTGAGGTGGGACTAGGGCTAGTTGAACAATCGCAACCGGGGCAAGATGAGCCGTGGATGAGCAGTGGTTGTTTACAAGCGCCCTGAAACTACGGATTACGGCTTCTGAAAATTACGCGCACTGGAGGGGGCGAATTCCGCCCCCTTAAGATCTCGGCTCCTATCAAAGATGGAACAACGGAATTTGCAGAGTGGATGGGCACGGTAGAGAACTCTATTTTGTGTAAATGTCATAGGTCAATATCTTCGAGGTCAAATGTGGTCAAAATGTCACACTTTTTTAGTTTTGCGTGGCTTGGCTTGTCATTGTTATGACTCGCTGTGCTCGTGTTTAAATGCTCCAAAATGGACATCAATGATGTGTTGGACATTACTAACGATGTAATACAGATGTTAGACCCGGTATTTGACCTCAGGTCACTTATATAACAGCACTTTATCAGGCCATTACCTGCCCCAGTTACTGAAACCGGGCCGCCCGCCAGAATACTCCGACAACAATGACAAGCAGTAGTTTTCAGGATGTGTAGGGAGTAACACGCAAGGAGACATCATCTGCATGACAGTCATTTGCATTTATGACAACATTCGAGTTGACCAAGTTTGGTTCCATTAACCTGCCATGAACTTGACCCGACTTGACCTCCTCGGAGACCTAATATGACTTTGAAAGTGTAAAGGATAACAATATACATCGAACAAGTCGCTAGTGTTGCCAAGAACACTTCCCTTTTGCCAATATACGGAAAGCGTATCAGCGCCGATTTTTGTGGTCTGGCGTTTTTTAAAATTTATTTAACGACCCCTAACTCGAAAATGTTCGGCAGATTTGCGTTGTTCTTGCTTTAAGCAACGCGCCGGTCATTTCTAAGCAGGTACGCAAACAATGGCCTATATCGCCGGGTAAAATCTGGAGTTATCTCCGAAAAACCTGAGTGGTGGGCAGATTTCGTCCCTTCCCCCCCCCCGCCCCCCCCACACCTGCAGGGCGCATGTTAATGTGCTGCGTGCTGCTAATGTTTTTCTCATGAAACATGACATCAATTGGCATAAAATTATATTTCAGACTTTTGCTGTCGAGCTCATTGCTATGTTATGAGCTATGGTGTAATAATTTCAGATAAAAGGCTAGGTCGAAGTGAACTACGTGGTAGTTTCTAATGCCTTTCATGTTATCCCGCCAGAACATGTCAGATTGTAAAACGTGAACGCAAAAAGCCTGCAACACTTAAAATAACACTCACCAGTAGTCAGCATAGCATTTATTTACATAAATAAGGTTTCTGATCAACTTACCCCACCACCAGGATCAGCATTTCCCACGCCCGGAGTAACTTGAAACAAGGGCGTTGGATCAGATCAACTCAAAATATCACTCGTTTATAATTGTTTGATAACACTTCGTGTGACTCATTTGTGCCTAAAAGTCACTATTTCAGAATATATGCACAAATAATAAATATGTCTCGCGACAGGCCCTCTCAAATTAAAACTGACTCAACTTACCTCAACTTCCTCTATAGGTAGTGTTCGCTTACGTATATAAAAATATATTAAATCGAGGTATACGACACACATTTGTAGCTGCGGCGACAGATATGTTATATTTCGTTCGGTGAGTACAGCTATTCTTCCCCAGGGCGGGTTAGCGTTTCATTCCACACTTCATTCTCGCCAGCTGTTATATCATTTTATCACGTTGAGCAGCTCGACAGTGCGCAAAAGATAAGTACGGACCGCACAAAACAAAGCGCATGCCACTGTCAACAATGCCACTGTATTCCACAGATTAAAAATACGTACTAACAAGGCTGACGACGTTTGGACGACATTTGAACTAAGACTAACGACATTTGAACAGTTGCCTGGACTAGATGATTAAGCGCATTCGGCAAGGATCTACCCATATGTAGGGCATGCCTTTTTCAAACGTCAAGCCACACTTTCAGTATGCTTCGTCAGCAGGTTAGATCCATACTGCGGAGCCGGCCTGCCGAAATTCACTTCACAGCTGGTGGGCGGGTCGATGCTGAAGAAACGCCGGTGCTGACGGTCTTAGAGCATGACTCTTTCCACCACTACCGTAAATATCCCGTGAAAGGACGGGGTCGGTATAGGCCAACTCAAGATAGGCCTACGCGGACACCTGGTACACTTCATCCCCAACTTCCTCAGAGGCAGGACTCTGAGGTCCTATGCGGCAGTGTCATATCAAACACCACAACTCAGGAGCAGGACCTGGCGTAGGGAAGCGTGCTCTCACCGAACCTCTTCTTCATCATGATCAGCGACATATTTGCTGACCACACGGACACTTCACCTCAATACAGACTTTTCACAGATGACGTAGCCATTTGGACGACATCACAATGCTTCCTTAAAGCTGAAAATAAACCATTCAAGCAGTACCAGACCACATTGCAAAGTGGTGCAAAAAATTGGGCTTCACCTTGTCCGCAGAAAAATCGGCCACCGTCAAATATAGTCGTCTCCGCCCACACCCAAAGCTCTACTTAAAATCGATGGCAAAGCCACCGTATAGGTGAAAATCCTCAAGTTCCTAGGAGTGTATTTAGACGAAAAACTCAGTTTCAACACCCACACCACCTCCATCACGAAGCGATGCGCGAAGCGCGTCAACATACAATGTGCACTTGCAGGCACAGACTGGGACGGAGATAGGAAACACTATTGCGACTGTGCTCGTCAATCATATGGCCCACCCTAGAATACTACAGCATCATTTGTGCCACTATTTCAAAAAGTCAGAGTTGAAAGTTAGAAATCGTCCAAAACAGCTGCATCAGAGCAGCCAAAGGTGCCCTCAGTACCACACCGATAGCCAGTCTTCTAGTGGACTCAAGCACACATCCACTCCACTTCAGGAGGACACAACAGCTGTGCTGCTACCACATCAAAATCAATTCCATTAAAAATCATCAGGCACAGCGCTGCTTTACGCTTGACAGATACGACAAGAACCGATTTGGTAGCAAACTTCCACCATATAGCATTCAAATTGCTACGGCTCTCTCAGATCTTAACCTCACAATGCCATCCACTGCAGCTCGACCGCCCACTAGGCCCTTCTGGACTTTCAGTCATCCAAAAGTTGAGTGCTTGCTCTCGGAGAAGAAATCCACTATCGCATCGGCGGGAATTATTAGCAGCTTTCACAAGTTCGCCGATGACAACAATCGCAAATCACTCGTATTCACGGATGGGTCGAAAAACAAAGCTAAGATAGGCATTGGTATCATTAGACCAGGTTTCAGCCTTTCCAAGCGTCTACCGGCTACCTTCTCCATCTACTCCGCTGAAGCAATGGCCATTCTGGTCGTTATCTCCACTCTCATGAGGCGTAAAGCTAGAAACGTAGTAATTTGCTTAGACTCCAAATCCGTCCTGCAGTCAATTAGCAACACCTATGACTGTCCACATCACGTCATTGATAGAATCCAACAAATTGTGGCCCATAACGTAAACATAAACTTTTCCTTCCTCGGAGTTCCGGGCTACGTGGGACACATCAAATCAATCCCACTGACAAAAGTGGTCATCCCCGCTAGATATAGAGCTGGTCGCACAAAACTAGCACAGCCTCAATTAGAGGGTAACCAATGCACATCACCTCACTGCGACACCAGCAACGTCACTTTAAGCATAGGTCACATCCTGCTAGACTGCAGTAGCTTTAGCTCTGAAAAACAACCACTTAAGGCATTCTGCCAAATAGACGGCATCACCCTATCGCCTCTATCGCTTCTCGGTGACAAACACCCAGAACACGTTCAATTTCTATTTGAATATATGCATGCCACAAAATTAGCAGGAGCATGTAAGCACCACACCACCAACACCCACATCAGCTCGCAATGCATGATCGCGAAACACTTGTAGGAAACACGCAAATAGCCGTCCCCGCGTGGCGTCGGACGTACATGAAGCGATTTGCTTCAAAATTAGAAATTGGAAAGCATTCTACTCCCAATTGGAAGTAGATGAGCCGATTCGCTTCACGAAAACATGAAAGTAAAACTAAAACTAAAAATAAACATAGCGTAAAACGACTACCCAGAGGAGCCGTCGGCCGTAGACGAGCCGATTTACCTTGCAGCTCATGGCGTAAACGGCTATCCAGAAGTACAGCGGACGTAGAAGTGTCGAATTGCACAGCACCCTACTGACTCAGCTGACAGCCCTGCATGGTACGCTTAGACTAACCTGCTCCGAACAACTAGCACGCGGCGGCCGGCGTGATGGGCGGTGTGGCCGATTACCTTCTTGTTCGCACAGTACAGATCCCTCGGTCCCCTTTGATAAGAGTAGGCTAAAGCCGGCACCATGGCAAAATCAACTTCTCGTCGTTCTGAAAACACCCCCACCCCTACCTAAACAACAAATTATTTTGTGAGCGAGTAAAGTAAAATTTAAACCATTTAGACATCATGGAGATGTCTCAAACCCACCGCCCGCCTCCAGCACCTAAAATATCACATAAAATATAACGTAAAATTCATTAACGTAAATGTCCACTTGCCTGCACCTTCATCGCAAACACTCGCTCTTATAGACAGACATTTAACGTACTCGCTTTAAAAGCGGCGCGAATGACCTTTATGATCTGGAACGCCTATACAAAAATCACTCGCCCAACACACACACATCTCTCTCTCTCTCTCTCTCTCTCTCTCTCTCTCTCGTATGTTAAATGAGATATCTTAACCCGTCCCGTCTCAGTGGAGGGGGTTCTTCAACCACCCCCCCCCCCCCCTCACCCTCAGGTTTTTGCGGATAGCAGACGAACAGCGCGCGGCAGCGCGTCCAAATTTGGGATACCTTTTCCCACATCAATTTGACATGCTGATTCAAAACTTTTAGGTCAGGTCATCTAGGGCCAACGAGTTATTCAAGGTCAAGTGAGGTCACCTCAAAGAAAGTTCAACCAGTCGTTACGATTTAACGGATACAGATATTTTAATGAAACCTTCAGCGTTTCCTTATCTTCAGGGATGCAACAAAACGTACGAGTTGAATTTTTCATATGTTTATTTTTTTGACTACATATACATTTTACGCATTTGCCAATTTGCAGTTTAAATGGAGGATTCTGGCTAAAGTAAGCATTTTTTAGGGCAAGTCGACTTTCAACAACGTTTCTCGGCTTGCTCTACCCATCAGAAAAGGAAAATTAAAGAAAACTTGAAAACTCGAAATTTTGAAATTTCTCAAAAATAAGATTTGTATTTTGGGGGGCCAAAAAATATAGCCCTGGTCGATTTCGGGATATATTAAAATATATCCCGCAAAAATGAACTCCCCAGAGTCAAAAACGTAATGTAAGTCGTGAAAAGTCGTGAAAATTTAGCCCCCCTGGTGACGTCACTTTTGGGGGGAAATTGTTTTGGAGGATGGACCCGGACCCTACTCCTCGAGCGCTTTCCGATGATACCGCTTTCGTTTTCGTGCGATGCTTAGTTTGGATTTTAGAGGGGGTCTTCAACCGTCCTCCCCCCCCCCCCCCGAGACGGGGTGGGAGGATTTGACCGGAAAGACGGTGCGGGTTAGTATCTCGTTTAACATCCAGTATACAACGCATATCATAATGTAATAATACATGCCATATTACATATCACATACGCCAAACAACTCATGTCCTCAACAACTCGCCAAACAATGAAATAGGTGTTATCTATGCAAGCATTTCATCGATTTGTGAATCAATCTGAGTGAAGCAAGCTAGAAGTTCGGAATTCCTCTCATAATTTTGGGACAAGAGAATGTTTCATTGTCAACATAAACCTCTCCTCCGTTCGCTACACTCCATGCATCCGACCTCCTTGCAGTCTTGTCTGTGTTGCCGAAGTCCGACATCCATAGCGATCAATTGTTTCTTGTCGACGGGAGTCCAGCGGTAGCCTTCTTACTGAGCTGGTAATGCTTGTTCGGCAAGGCCACGCAGGGTAAGAACAACATAGACTCTCACGTCCTGGCTATAGGCCAGGTCACGTGATGACCCCAAACGCGAATTCTTGTCCACGGACACTGACCCGTGGTCTACCTGGTGACCATCACGTAACGCCTAACTGCGAAAAACAAATGTTTCTCTCTAAATCCAGCTTCTATGTTACTGCGTCTCTTTTCGATATGTTAATTGATTCATCCTGAAGAAACCACTCTTTGACTTGGAACAATCAGTCTTTGAATTCGGACTGACCATATCCGACTTCAGTCGACATCTCTCCTTCCTTCCCGACTTTATGCATTCAAAGTGCCCTTTCTGGGGGTTTGGGGTGCCCTTTTGCCAAAGTACCCCAAGTGAAAAACCGGGACTGAGGGACAGGACCGTCACACTGCCCTTCCAGAACGGATCATTGGCTGGCAAACATCACCTTCACGCCGCCTCTCTAGGCCGGAGCCGAGGCTTGTGGACAGTACCGTCACACCACCACTCTAGACTGCCGCCGTGGCTTTGAGGAAGCACCGTCAGACCGGCCCTCCAGATCGGGGCCTTGACTGGGGGACGCCACCCTCGTACCGTCTCCCCGGACCGGAGCCGTCTGGGGCTGGGGGACAACACCGTCAGACCGGCCCTCCAGATCGGGGCCTTGGCGGGGAACAACACCCTCACACCTGACACGTTCAGTCAGACCGAGGTTGAAACTGGGGGACAACACTCCACACCGTCCCTGCGGACCGGGGTCGACGCTGGGGTACGGTGTGCGGCAGACAGCGCCCATCACCCCAGCCACCCCGATTATCTGTTAATGCATGAGTAACGGGCCAGTGGTTGGCGCTGAATGCCGCCCAGCCGAGCGGGAGAATATCAATATGTTCCTGGCGTGGTCCCGAGAGAGAACGACTGCCGTCGACGACGGCGAACGGCGCCAACTTGAGGCCATAGGTCGCCATAGGTCTCAGATGAAGTGAGAGTTAGAGTGAGAAAGTGGGAGAGAAAGAGAGGCAGAGAGAAAGATGAGAGAGAAGAATAAAACATGAGCAGAAACAAAAACAAAAACAAAAACAAAAACAAAAACAAAAATAGAAAAGGAAAGAGAAAGAGAAAGAGAGAGAGGAAGAAAAGAAAGAGAAAAAGTAAGAGAAAGAAAAATAGAAATACAAATAAAAAGAAAAGGAAAAGAAGAAAAAGGAAAATAAAATTTAAAAGAAAAAAAGGAAAGAAAAAGCAAAACAGAAAGAAAAAGAGAAGGGAAAGGAGAAAGAGAAAGAGAAAGAGAAAACGAAAAGAAAAAGGAAAACGGGAATGGGAAGGAGAAAGACAAAGAGAAAAGAAAGTAAAAGACAAGAAACAAAAGCGACGGCACGAGGAAGAGAATGAGAATGAGAATGAGAATTAGAAGAGAAACAGAACGAGAAAGAGAAAGACAACGACAAAGGAAAACAAAAGAGGAAGGAAAAGGTAAGGAGAAAAAAGAGAAAGATATATGTGGCGATTTGTTGTTATGGAATATGTCCTTATTTTCCTTGCCGGTTAGTTGTATGAGAAGTTTGCTGCGGCTGGTTGGGTATAGTGAGAGCTTCCTGTGACCGGGTGGGAAAAGGAAGAGTTTCCTGTAGCCGGGTGGGCATAGAGAGTTTGCGTTGTACGTTGGTAACGGGTACGGTTCACTGCGGCCGGTTGGTTGCAAAGAGTGCTTACTTGTGCCGGCCGCACACTGCGTCGTTACAGCCGGACAACTAATGGTCGTGCTCGTTAGTCAGCAGGCCGGGTAATGTCGCCAATCGGCGCCAGGGGGAGCGCCGTCCAGACACGCGCTGCCGTTCATCAGCGTCGTCAGCGCCGCCGGCTAGCACGTGCGCCAATCACAACAGCCACTGGCCCGTCGCAAACAACCGGACGGCTCAGGGTCTGTGACAAACAGCCGGCCAGACAAGTCCGCAATCGTCTATTTAAAGACACCGAACGGGGAGAATTTCCCTCTCCCAACATCCAAGCTGTTTTTTCTCGATGCAGGCTTGATGAGTTCGCCATCAAGCCGCAGCCTCCGACTAAATATTAGCACGCAGCGAAAATGATATATTGTATTTCGGTATATTATATTATATAACATTTTATATATTAGTATAATACATAGCAATTAAAATATTGCCATCAGCGAAAATCACTGTTTTCGGGCTAGCGCCGCAGCTCCTTCAACCAATCAGAAGACTTGACAGATTGTTGCCCCATTGTTTTCAGGTTTCGAAAGTAACTTGCTTTTAAAACATTTACAATGTCAAGTCACGCTGGGCCAGTGACTCTTCTAAGAAGTTTGATTGAGAGAGCAGGGACTTCGCCTCCCCCTCCCCACATCATAACGCTAAAGCAACGGAGAATGGTCTCAGACTACGCTGTAAGACCACTGTAGTGGTTACGCCTCAAGACCCAAATACACCCCCACCCCCACCCCCACCCCCACCCCCACCCACTCCTCGGCTCTGACCGTCGGGCCACTAGCATGACTGGAAGGCCACAGCCGCCTAGCTAACTTGTTAATGGAAGCTGACGTAGGTTCGGAGATGCCTGAATTGCACATTCTGCAGTGTTGCACCGGTTGGGCGTGATGAAGCCGAACTAGGCTGGTGCGTTCTTGAGCTCCTAATTGCATACTTTACTCAAAGATGGATGATATGTGCACCCGTGATCACAAAACGTTGCTTGTACAAAGGCTGAATAGGAAGCATCCATAAAAGGCGTTGGTATCTGAAAGTGGACACAATTGGGAGCACAATGCATGGAAGCAATAGGTGGGTCAAAATCGATTGGATTCACACTCAATAGGGTCCCATGCAAAAAGTTAAAATTATTGGGGGCGGGTGCAAAACCAGCATTGCCGGAGTACTTCCATTCTCAAAAGAATACAAAACAACATTCATGCTCCGTATTTCTTCAGTATAATCCAAATTAATTAGCAGTGAAACTGAAAATTTGCGACCTCGTCTTGTACAATAAGCAATACGAATATATATGCCAATTGGTCAGTCGTTAGTCACAAACAGTCACCTGAACGCAGCATCAGCCCTCAATGGTCAGTAATGAAATGCGCTCGGGAACATACCTTAGTCACGATGAGCAGCTCCTATGCGGGCACGTCGCGTCAGCTGGTTTCTGTTTGAGAATGTGCTGATTCCGATGTTGGCCACCTAGCCCGTTTTTATTGATGTCAGGTTCAGTTGACGCTGGTCTGCCGTGTGCGCTTCGTCAGTGTTCCCATCCACGCAACGAGGTGGTTGTTACCGCTTCCTTTGCTTCTTTTCTGCAGTTTGTAAGATGAACTGCGCTAAGCAATAGCGTGTCCGTCCAACAAAATGCATCCATTGGTAATAATTGTTTTATACGTTTGATGAATCGGTGGCTCTCCGGAGCAGATCACAAGTCAAAACTGTCCGAGAAACTAGAACCTAAACAGTTCGGAATAGATCGATATCGATTCGAAATACATCCGATCCGTAAAGCATGAAGCCTGAAATAAGCACCTTTGCGTCACCAAAGTTCGTACACATAGGGATTATAAATAAATAACTATATAAATATATATGGTCCCATAAACTGCATGGTTACTTGCTACGGTCAGGTCAGAATTTCTCAGTTCACACCTGGCATGATAGACAACCGTTTGGTAAAGCGTGCAGATGGCATATTTTATATATATATATATATATATATATTTATATATATATATATATATATGTGGTTATGTGTGTGTGTGTGAGTGTGTGTGTGTGTGTGTGTGTGTGTGTGTGTGTGTGTGTGTGTGTGTGTGTGTGTGTGTGTGTGTGTGTGTGTGTGTGTGTGTGTGTGTGTGTGTGTGTGTGTGTGTGTGTGTGTGTGTGTGTTGTGTGTGAGTGTGTGTGTACAGAGGACCTCCTTGACGAACCAGAGCCTGTTTCGACAGACTGAAGTCCCCTTTTCATAAGTGTAGGCTCTCTTCATCAGGTCAGAGGCCCTTCCTTCGGCTTGGGCTCCGCCATCAGCTTCGGAGCCCTTTATATTGATTCGGTAACCTTTCAATCAGCTCTGTGCCCCTCCAACGATTCGAGGCGCCGTCCGTCGATCTGGCAGCCCTTCACGTTGGCCAAGCTCGGGGCTCTAAGCATCTTCTCGAGGGCACTATCCATTGATTGGGGCCCTCTTCATAGGCCAGGAACCCTTTCCGTCAGCTCGAGGCCCCTTCCGTCTGTCCAGGAGCCCTTCACCTTGGCCCTAGGGCCCTTTAAGTCGGGCCAGGGTGCTCTTTGTGGACACCCTGCACCGATAGCCCAATGACGTCTTTGTGGTCGCGATCCCACTTTTAAAGCTCCCAGCGTCATTTGGGACCAGAACGATTTTTGGGGGGCCTCCAGCGTGATTTTCAGGAGCTTTGGTCCGATTTTGGTGGTCACAGCGTCATATTCAGGGACCCCCACGCTATAATTCTGGCAACTTACGTGGTTCTTAGGGGCTACTAGCCCTTAAAAAATGTAGGGGCTACTAGCCCTAGAAATTGTACCTGAGGTACAATTTTTGGGGGATCTTGTACGGCTTTTGGTAACACCAGCGTCATTTTCAAGGGCTCCTGCGCGACATTTTGGATCCATAATGTGGTTATAAGAGCCGGTGCGATTTTTGTGGGCTCAATGTGTCATGTTGAGAAGCCCTAGGGCGACTTTTTTGGCCTCCAATGCTATTTTTATGATCCCTGATACGATGTTGGGGAGCCCGAATGGGATATATAGGGAGCATGTTGCATCTTTGTTTCAGAACACCAACGCGATTCTTGGGGGCCCACAACCTCCCAGAGGGAGGGGTGCAACTGCCCACAATGCTCCCCTCCAGAACGACATTGCTCAGGCCACAGGGGCTCCGCTCACACGGCACGGGCTGCTTGCCATCTGCAATCGGCGACGGCATCACTAACACTAGCGCCGACGGGTTAAGCGACACTTTCGACACTGACACAGGTTCGAGGGCGACCACCCGAGGCGCTGTCGGCGGTGCGGAGTTCGTCCTGAGCCGCTTCCGCGACACCGTCCGGCTGATGATATGGCCTGGCAGAAGGCGGTCGGTGGTGGCCGGCTGGTTCTCGGGGTGCGTGAGGGCATGTGTGTGTGTGTGTGCAGGATCGTCGCATTCATACTTTTGGGACGGCTGAAGCCAACTCAACTTTCTTTTGAGCTGTCAATGTAAGGATTTGAGCCATTTCAATGGCTCTGAAACAGAATATGATAAGCATTTTAGAGCATCAGTCAGCATTGCAAACATATCCGGAAATGATAGCCGTCATCATTTTGTTTCCTAGGCATACTATGCACAGATATCTGGACCCTCTTGTTCACACAGTTAGCGGATTTGGATAGCAATGTGAGCGGTCATGCACAGTGTCACCGTATTCTATCAGCATTCATCAATCTAACGATCTTCCCGTTAATTTTCCCGTACGGCGTAAAGTTAGTGTTAACTTGACCCGAGGTCAAACGTTGACCTTGAAGATGGCATGCTGGTGTAGCACCTATGGGTGCGTGCATGGATGTGTTGATAGACGTAAAGGATCTGAGAAAGCCACAGGGAAACGTCTTTGCCAAATAACACCTGGAACGTGCACAGCTACGCTGTACCGCCCCCTCAGTGCGGTCCCGCAGTCTCGAATGGATAGAAGGAGAAAGAAGTATGATTCCGCGGCGGCGGTGACGCGTGTCACCGCTGCGGCCCCGGCTTGCCCCTCAAACGACTCGTGAGAGTGGGACACGAGAACTCTGAATTGACATGACGACCTAGCGGCAATTCACGCGAACTAGAACACACAGTATGTACTAGTTAAAACACTAGTACGCAGCTATGGAAAAGCAAATGCAAGCGAGTTAGGTATACAGGTAAGTCTGCTCAGTGACGTGGAAGGCCATTGTGTTAGATGGCTACTGAACATAGAGCATTGGAGATGAGCGGAGAAACGAGATGAAACGGACCTGGATACGTAAATCTAGCGTCAAGAGAGCGAACGACAAGTTGAGATGCTAGATGACGGGCGCGCGGTCAGCAATGGCTGAATCTTCAACCAGAGATGGCTAGCGCGCGCTTTGCTACACTGGAAAGTGCTGCTTTCTTGCCCAATTGGAGATTATTTGACGCACGCGTTCATCCAATGAATGTACTTATGAAGATTGTATTCGGCATCCCGTAATTGACAATAGTGCAAGGTCAAAACCAGATTTTGCGAATATAGGTTAAACTGTGAGATTGTACGTCAGACGCTGGAATGTGCTGCATACATGATCCATACCCAATATCTGTGAGTTTTTGTTCGTGGCACCAGGTAAGGCATTGCGGAAATTATCAGACCCACAAGAATTTGATATATTTGCTATTTTCGGACGTTTATACCAAAGGTGATGAATCGATAACCATGGCGGTTCATTTTTATCGATGTGCATGCTCTATGTATAGAGCATGCACATTTTATTACTTTAAAGGTAATATTACTATTACCTTTAAAGGTACATTAAATTTGTCATCACGACTTTATTTGGTACCCTGTAAATAGATAGAGTGCATGAGTAAAACCAACATTGATGACCTGAGGTCAAACTGTAACATTGACGATCGCGTAAATCGAAGTGCTGCATCTTTGATGGACCGCGGACATCTGGCCGTTAGAATCATTCGGCTAAGTGAAACACTTTGCATTTTATGCGGTACCCAGTTTTTGACCAAAATGACCTTTTTGACCTCTAATGATGAAGTTGCTCATCATACGGAATAATTGTTGTTTGCCTTACTTTTGCAATCCATAGAGATCATATCCTGAAAAAAACGAAATCGGAGAGTATGCGAATAGTATGCTGAATGTGAATGCGAATGAGTTGCTAATGTCATGGACATCAAGAGGTCTGAATCTACGAAACGATCTGTTCATGAAGCAGACTGCAATACATCTCGGAAGGCGAAGTCAGTAAGGGAAGATCACTTATCAATCATTTAATGGTGCCCGCCTCCAATTGCACAGCTGCTGCCATAGTGACCCCGTGCAGTGCCAATGGCCACCACATGGTGGTGACATAGTTGAAAAAGTCGCGTGGAAAACGCCGACGGGTGCAGATTACCACCGATCAACTCGTTCCCCTGCACCTCGTGCACAGTGCTTTGATCCTTTGTTATTGACTGGATGAGCGTGCTAGACTCGACAAAATCGGGTTTTTATTCGATAGGACAGCGTTTCGCCACGCTGGAAACACCACGTCGAAAGCAAGTCTTCTGGATCCGCCGGAGTTTACTTGCTAGACAATATCCTCCGAAGAGTACCTTTTTTATTATGTTAACCGGCTGAACCATTGACCTATTTAGGTTAATGGGCTGGACCCAGTTGAGGTTTCCCTGGTGACGTCACGACTGCCTAAAAACTTTAGTCGTCCTGTGTCGTTCAATAACCATATGCTTGCAGCGGTTTTGTACATTTCAGTGCTGGTGGTGTTGGCTGGGTACTGATACGAAGTAGTAAGGCGTAGGTTTAGGGTGAGGTCTCTTGGATAATTGGGGATTCGGAATATCTAGAAGCTGGTAAGGTACAATCCGTAAGTATTATGCATAGTCTGGCATAATTTTAACGTGTTCATTGGATTATGTGAAAATATTTTGGTGCCATGGTCATGAACATGATTAAAACAACGTGATCACTCATTTCCCTTATAGATAGGTACCTGGCTAGGAGAAGAGGGTGGTTTGTGAACATTTAGGACATCATGCAACAAATAACCTTACTACTGCTTCTGTATGGCTAAACCAGTGATTGATGTGTTTACT